>JAOVVI020006531.1:3894-15544 GCA_028571085.2 Nepenthes alata | reverse complement strand
ACCCCGTCCATTACACCAAACCATACCAGGACGCTCAAACCACAGCCCCACCCAACCCTAGCCGCCACCTTCTTCAGAGAGAGAGAGAGAAACAAAAGAAAAAAAAGAAAAAAAACGGAAATAGAAAAGTCCCGAATCCGATGGTGCAGATTCCTCGTCTTTGTCTTCTTTACCTCCATCTTCCTTGATTTTGGCTTCGTCTTCGTCTTAATTGTCGTTTTCTTTGTCAATGTTTTTATCTTCACCATCGTCGTTGCCGCCTTAATCGCCGTTGTCGTCGCCGTCGCTGTCGCCTTATCTCCGTCGTTGTCGTTGCCGTTGTCGGAACGAGCGTCTCTGCCTCCCAACTCAGCTAAGGCAGGTTTTAACCAAAAAAAACAAAAAACAAAGGGAAAACAACTGAGAAAAAAAAGAAAATATAACAAAAAAGGAAAAAAAGAAAAAATAAATAAAAGAAAAAAGAGAAAAAAAGTTTAAAAAAAAAAAATTATCATCACCATCAAACCTAACGGAAGCAGACAAGATCATACAAGCAGTTCAGATCTTTCATATTTAGGAATGGAGCGATTCAGCGCTTCCTTATCAAATGGATTGAGCGGACAAAGTCTGAGACTGCTTGGATTACTCGTGAGACACGTCACCAATTTGACCTAGGTATATTACGACTCTATCAGAGTCCGTAGGATTGCATATCTCTAGGCCCAAATCCCATTCCTTTAAGGCAACATTGGTGGCTCAATACGATTTTGGCTCCCCTCCCACGTCTATCAACATTGGCGGCCTCTTGTACCACTGTTTAACTTACGGTTGGAAGTTCAGTACCGAAATTTTAACTCGATGGGGTTGAGTTCCAATCATCTTTCATATTCAGGGATGGAGCGGTTCAACGCTTCCTTATCAAATGGATTGGGCGGACAGAGTATGAGACTACTTGGATTGCTCGTGAGACACGCCACCAGTTTGACTCAGGTATATTACGACTCTATCAGAGTCTGCAGGATTGCACATATCCAAGCCCAAATCCTATTCCTTTAAGGCGACATTGGTGGCTCAATACGATTTCAGCTCCCCTCCCACGTGTCTATCAACGTTGGCGGCCTCTTGCATCGCTGCTCAACTTCCCGTTGAAAGTTCAGTACTGAAATTTTAACTCAACGGGGTTGAGTTCCAATCATCCGGGGAGAATTGATGCGGAATCCAAATTATACCAAATTAGAATAGATTTATTTTGATTTCCTTTGATTTTACTTTATTTGAAAGATTATAATTTTATTTACTTTTATTATGTTGCGATTTTATTTGATTGAGATTTTCTTTTATTTTAAAAACTTTAGTCATATTTAGTTAGTAAGTTATATTTCTTTTTAACTTAGTCCAGAATTCAGGTTCTCTATATAAAGACTTTACTTCTAGTGTTTAAGATATGGATGAATGCTTGAGAAATTGAATGCAATCGAGTATTGTGATATCCTTCCCCCTCTCTCCCTTGGTTTCCTCTCTTTCTTATCTCTACCCCTCTGATCTATATATTTTTATCTCTACCTCTCTGATTTATATTCTTGTCTCCACTCCTCTGATCTCTCTTCCCTTTTGTCTTCCTTTCCCTCCCTACATCACCTCCCCATCTTAAATAAACAGAAGTTGGAAAGTTTTCCTCCAAAGTCCAACCAAACATCAACAACAAAGGAAAAAAGGAGTTTGCATCCCCAAGTAATCCATGCCAAATATGGCAGGTTCCAAAAAAAAAGGTTTCCAAGAAAAAAGTTAGGTGTTTGAGATGCATTACCTAATTTGACCCATATGGCCAAGTAATGAACAATAGACTGATGATTGATTTAAAAATAGGGGTGATTGTGTGAGATTGGTTTGAAACCTCCGTGGTTGTGGGAGATAGTGTGGCCATGGCATGGCCATTTATAGTTTGTTTAATGGCAGTTGTAAACTCCATTAGAACAGGTATTACTAGAAGTACTCTAATATGTGTCCTCTTATAACAGAACAATCACAATTGATTTGAAAAACTTGGTGATTGTAAAGGATGATGCAGCCCAGACATGGGCATATAAAGTTTGGCCAATGGCAGTTTTGAGCCCATTAAAAGGCTAGTGCCCATCATTTCTCTTTTCATTGGCTTATTATGCAAGCAGTTAGTCTATGTAAAAAGTAGCATAAGCTTGACGGGATAAGCGGTGTTTAAAATATCTCTATGTCAAACTTGAAAAGGTAACTCAAACCACGTAGTGATAAGGAGTAATTACTGTAATTTATAAGTTTATTCTGAACTTTTATTTTTGAAATCTAATTCAAAACATTTATACTTACTGAAAAAAGTTTATTTGTATAATTATAGCTAATTTCAGATCATAGAAATTAAGGAGTAAAAGGCCTACATTACAAAATGTACCGCTGAATATCAACAACATTTGCACCTCATCTAAATCAAAAGAAAGTTAAATTTGAAAATTCAAAAAATCAAAAAATAAAATTTAATAGGAAAAAGGTGAAATAATGCCTATGCCTACACACTATCCATTCCCTTCCCAACCTACCCTTAACATCCTAGGGGTCACTCCAAGATGCTCCAAGATTTCACCTATGGTTTTGAAGATAACAAGCACATTAATTGCCTAAAATAAATTATAGACAAAACTATATCTGGCCCAAAAGTCTTGATGATGCAGTCAGAAACTTTGTTGATTATATCTCTCCTTTATTTTGAATTAAAAGAACCAAATTGAAATGTTAAATACATCGTCTTGGAAAGGTGGTGGCCAAAGTCATGAATAGCAAAAAAAACTGCAATTTATTAAGAGACAAATTCTCTACACCATACAAATATTGGCCTATCTTTTCTTGGTGATAGAAACATCATGGTAACCTCGTTCTTGTGAGTGAAGAGTAGGTAAAGTGTGAAGCTGTCACTCTTTATGAGGTTGTAAAATATTGAAGGTGTCACTCTTCTTATTATAATTGAAAGCTTCATGGTTGAACTGAGTATTTTTACAAGGGCTTTGGTATAAATAGTTTGACTTCACCAATGAAGGAGATTGGTGATTTGTAGTTGGAACTCTTATGCAAAACTTGGGACATGATGTAGGAGACAAAAAACCTATAAACATTTGTTGTTATTTTTCTTACTCTCTTATTTTACCTTTATTTACTCTTTTGCTATTTGGTTGATTTTGCAAGTAAAGTTAATTGATTAAATTTTCAAATTTCATGAAGTTTATGTTAAAAAACTAACCTAACCAACCTGCTCTTAGATTGTTAGTTGGTACCATAGTTAGTATCAAAACCAAATCTCCAATTATAAAGTTTAACTGCTTTCAGAGTTGATATCTCTTTTTGCAACCTCTAATAAAATGGCATGCTTAGAGGATGAACCAGTTCATAGGCCTCCATTCTTCAATGGAAATTATTTTGCTTATTAGAGGATCACAATTATTGACCCTCTTACGTAAAAATAGTGATTTTGTTCCCTTAGTATGCATTAATATTTCAAAATCAAAAGGAATCAATGTTTATGCTTGATAGTCTTTCTAAGAATGCAAAAGCGAAAAAATATTTCAGATTGAAAGATGCTTAGGAAAAAGGGGGAGAAATTTCGATTATGTTTTCTAAAATGATTTATGATACTCCTTGCCTATGATACTCCTATAAGATGGATCATATGCTTAATTTGCTTAATTTTTTACATAATAAAGAGGGACAGATATGGCTCGATGCATATACACATTGTGGTATATTTTGTATCTTAATTCATATTATTCTTCAACGGTTGGTCCACATTAAAAGGGAGGAGAATGTGAAGTCCGAGGTTTCACCTATGGTTCAATGATAGAAGAACCCATTCATTCCTTACTAATATTGTATTATTTTTATGATGATCAGAAGTTTAATAGGCCCAAACTTGTCACATTTTGAATTATACACAGAGACTAAACAAAAATACAAGTGTTAAAACATAAAACAATTGCATCTGCTGAAAACTCTTGATGATGTAGCGGGGCCAATTTTTGACTATTCCTGTTTTTGTGCTTGAAATTTAAACATCAAATTGGAAGGAATTTTCATAAAATTTGAATTTCAAAAATAAGATAAAAACTGAGTGGTCAAACATTTTGTCTAGGAAAATTTTTAAAGTTTGAAGGAAATTGGGCCCCTTTTAGTTGTCCCATGGATGACTTGGAAAGAGAATTGAATATGATAAATCAGCTGAAATCACAAAAGGAAAAAAGTCAACATCTGACATGAAAACCAGCTGAAGTCAGAAGGTGTTTTGAAATGTCAATTGGTTGATATTGCAAGGTATCTTGATATGTCAATCAGATGATATCAGAATGTGTTTTAAATTTGTATATTGCTTGAGTTTGTAATGATTTGTTGGCTGAATTCATGCATGGAAATCAATTATCAATCAAATTCAAAATTCACTAACAAATATTGGAGGAAGTGGCAAAAGGCTATCATATTTTGCATCCCTTCATTTGTATAAACCCTAGCCCTCATTCTACATATCTGCACAAGAGCACACGGCTTGAGACAAGTGAAGACAAAAGAGATGTAGTGATAACAAAGGATTCTTTTTCCCTGAAGCTAATATGTCATTCAGAATAAAAGTCAACAATGAAAGCACAGAAAAGTATGACACAAGAAACCAACCTAGCCTAGCCTAACACTACTAACTCTTATCAACAATATCACATATAACAGTTGTAAGAAGAGAAGTCCAACACTAAGACAACTGATATTGGGTTACAATATAACGCAACAAAATTGGTTAACACTTGGATTGAAAATCAGCTGAAGTTTGGAGGGTGCTTTGAACATGTCAGCCGGTTGACATTGGAAGCCCTTCTGAAGTTGTACATCAGCTATGTTTGATATGATTTGTTGGCAGAATTCATACATCTTAACTGATTATCATATGAATCCAAATTGGCTAATAAAATTGGAAGAAGTGGCAAAATGCTATTATATTTAGCGTTCATTCATTTGTGTAAACCCTAGCTCTCATTCAGTATATACCCAACAGAACAGCACACGGCTTGAGACAACTGAAAACAAAAGGAGAGGTGGATGCCAAAGTCATGAAGAGTGAAAAAGATGCAAAGTCTTCAGAGAATTTCTCAAGCAATGTGCCAACAATGGCTTCTCTTTCATTTAAGGAAAAAAAATTATTGTAATCTCATTCTTGTGATTGAGAAGATTTAATAGAGTGAAGGTTCCACCCTTGATGAAGTTATAAAACAATGAAGGTATCACTCTTGGATTTCGATGAAGTTGTAAAGAGTGAATGTTTTACTCTTCTTCATCTTGTTGGTCAAAGCTCAATGGACAAAGTGTGTGCTTCGTACAAGGAAGGAATATTCTCTCTCTCTCTCTCTCTCTCTCTCTCTCTCTATATATATATATATATATATATGGTTTGATCTTCACTAGTGAAGGATATCTGTGACTAGTAATTGGCACTCACAATTGAGGCTTAGAGACCTCAAGTACATATGCCCCCAGTAGGGTTTAGGGAACAGTGAAATTTCCAAAGAAATGGGATGATGAGATACAAACGAAAGATTTTACATGGAGAGCAGATTTTTATAGTCGAGAGTAAAATAAAGTTTATTAATTGATCCCTATTTTATTTTAAAGAAAGGGGCCAAAATGTATCCCAACATGTTGAAAAAAAAATCCCAAATGAACTGGAATGTGCTCAGAGCACGTTAATGTCGGACACCTACCCGACATCAAAAAATAGTTTTCTAAACTCTCTTGTTTTCTGATTTCTAGTTAGAAGAATTTATACAACCACAAGACATAAATTTAAATATGAGCTTTGATGTTCATCACAACCATTACGATACAGCTACCATGCTATGATGATGATTACATTTGTTGACGATACACTCACATCACAGAAGTTTGAATCAAGCATTCTATTTTTCATAGGTAATGGCTCGAATTGTTAGTTCTTTCTAACAAGTGAATATGTTTTTATTTTTGTTCTAATCATAGTACAACCAATCTTTTTATTGTTGAAAATTGGCAAAAAGACAAAATGTATACCTCACATGTCCAAACATGTCTGTGACATGTCCTCAACGTGTTCAAATAAACAATGATTTTAAACATCTCCGAGCATGTCTAGAGACGTGTCCGATAACAATATGATACCTCGAAAAAAGTGTTAATGCTTCCTAGAGACAGAGATCACCTCTACCATAAACAATTCCCAAGGGGAGCTTGACAAAACAACAACACTTACTAGTTTTGGATATGCATATTAAGAAATGGAAGATGAAGATGGTAAAGTATAATGGACCAAGAACAAACTGACGGAACTTAAAGAGTGATAAGAAAGGTTTTCTAGAGGGACTATACTATTAGAAGGTGCTTGGGATCATGAAGAGAATAATAACTAGATGTGGGACAATATGGCTAATCATAGTCATAAAACTGCTAAAAGGAATCAAAATGGAGTGGGCCATGT
This sequence comes from Nepenthes alata, assembly GCA_028571085.2. NCBI lineage: Eukaryota > Viridiplantae > Streptophyta > Magnoliopsida > Caryophyllales > Nepenthaceae > Nepenthes > Nepenthes alata. The sequence goes on along the minus strand of JAOVVI020006531.1, from coordinate 9,057 downwards.
CAAAAAGAAGGTTGATAATGGGGTCCAACAGAAAGTGAAAGATACAAATCATATGTATAATATAGCAATGAATTGCAGGAGGACATATGCAAGGGAGACTAGGGTTTTTCCAATTATGATTGGCTTACACCAAGGGACAGTTTTAAGCACTAAGCCTTGTATGTGAATGAATCAATAGTGTCTCTGCAATTCAGAGATAAGTTTATATCCATTTAACCTTTCTTGAACTCTATGATGTGTAGCCTCATCCACTATGCTACAAGTTTTTATGGTTGAATTAACAGGTGCATTTTTTGTAGGTGATAGTTGTAGTAGATGAGACGAGAGAGGGAGCTAATAAAAAGTTCGGAGGGAAACTTCTGAAGCAGAAGGCTTTAGAATTAGTGGAATGAAGACTAGATACATGGAATGCAAGTTTAGTAATAATAGATGGAGGTGTGCAGATAGGACTGCAAGCCTTCCAAAGATGAATTATTTTAGAAATATTTAATTGGCCTTTTAGAAAGATGTGGCATTAGGTGAGGATCTACACAGGATCAAAGCATATTTAATGATTTAGAGAAGTGCTACATGTTTCAGTGAATAGCACTCAGAGAAAAATATTGTAAGATGAATACTAGACCAACTATGCTATCTAGAGCAAAGAATTTAAGGTTAAATGCCAACATGTCCAAAACATTGGCTGCAATGGAGAAAAAAAAATGCTAAGATGAATGTGTGATCATTCTAGAAGAGAGAGAATGAGTGATGATGTTACAAGAGAAAAAATCAGGTGGCATTAATAGAAGACAAAGACGAGAGACAAGTTTGATTTGATTTGATCATATAATGCAAAAACCACTTAATGTGCCTGTTAGAAGATGTAAGAGCTTGGACGAGGCTCTTGATAGAAGAGATACAAAAACACCAAAGAAGATTTTTAAAGAATCCATCATCTTAAACATTTCAAGATGGTAAAGGATACAACTTATCACAGAGCTAATGGGGAGATAAATTCATGTAGCCACTCTTAGTTAAGGTTGATTTGGTTACCGATAAACCATTACTCTTAGTTTGATTTGAGTGACTTAATTTGGTTGAACTTTCAACTAAATGATTATGCACTTAATATGATGATAGTAAGTATATACAACTGTTTCTCGTTTGAGTAGTAGCATGATGATATTTGCCAAATTGTACAATGTAACTCGTGCATTGTCCATCTGAAACCTACCTTCCTCATGCTGGCAGATTCTAATTCTTACACGGTATAAAATGCTCACTTGGATTTGGATCTCAACCCCTGCTTGTACTGGTATTGTCTAGATAGGTTCTTTTTTACAAGGCAATCATATGTTCGCCAAAGTTCATTGCCCAATTAGTCCCTAGTACAAGGGTTTAAACTCAAGTCAACAAGCCTGGAACTCTTTTGAAAAATTAGCATCCGCTGCCAAGCCATAGTCGCAGGAGTCTTTGTCTATCAATTAGCCAAAACCTTATTTTTCCCAAGTGACAGTGGAAAAAATTAATTGTCCATTATTCCATTCATAATGCTGCCATTGTTATAGTAATACACTCTTGCTAATAAATCCATTGGAGAAAGAAGGAAAACTCTAATTTATCATCCACTTATTATCTATATAATAACATCGTATTCCCAATTGAATCCACCTAATGATGATGGAGCTATCTCGATGTCCAAACGATTATCACAAATAATACCCCCTGTGTCTATATATAAATTTAATTGTCAATTCTAACATTGCAAAGTGCTCTTTTTGGTATTGATGATTTCTTCTCTTCTGCCTCTATCCCTATTTTCCCTGTTCTCTTTTATTTTCAGTCTCTGTTTAACTTCTCTCTTTTGAATCTACTTAGTGAGAGATTGATAGCCCTTTGACCCAAAGTCCATAATCCGCTCAATAACTTAAACTAAACTTTTTGATTTTGACATATTATATATGTTGCTTGATATTGGTGCTGAACATTAAAAAATTAGTCATTTTGTGTATAGAGGCCTGTCTTATTAATTTTTTGAATAAATTGCACAAAGATTCTAATGTAGATTTGGTTAAATTAGATGTGTTATTTCTCTTGGATCATACCACAACTACAACATTTTGGGACATTTGGCACTGCCATGCAGTGCGAACGATTCCTCATAGTAGCCAATATTGGTTGGCCCTCCAGTGCCAAACAATGGCCCATCTTTAATAATCCAACTGGAAGTAATGAATGCATTTCATTCCATTAAAATTGATATCACCCCCTGACTAAATTGATGAGTTAATCAAAACAGGTATCCTTTTGCATTTGATAGCCATTGGTTACAATTCACACTTTTTCTTTACTTTTTCAATTTTGATATTTCTTTTCACATCCTTCTCTTTTCAGTTAGTGTCTTTACTGTGTGATGCAAAGGTTGTGTCAGAAAAGCCAACTCTAGCACAAACTTATTCCTTGGTTAGATGAAATATAGTCATTGGATTTGTTATGGAAAATTTGTATTATTATCTCCAATGAAGTTATATGGGTCAACAATGGCAACATTGGATTTGTTATGGAAAATTTGTATTATTATCTCCAATGAAGTTATATGGGTCAACAATGGCAACAAGTTGCTATATAAGTTCTTCACCTTTTCAAAAAACTCGATATCTCCGTCTTAATGTTGAAAGTTGTCGGGAAATGAGCTGTGATCCTGTTGAAGGTGTATAGGTTAACTCTGGCCAAGAGGAAATTTTCAGCTATAAATCTCTGACATGAATATGAACTCAATTTCTACATCTTATCATTTGGAAACACCTTCCAGTATGAAACAGGAGGAAAACTGGACACAGAATTTAACAAAAGAAACCTGAAAATAACGGGGGAAGAGCCACATTAAACAGCAAATGGCATCAAAGAGTAAGTAGGAGCTTACAGCAATTCAGAGTAATCAGATTTTAAGGAAAATATACTATTAACAATAAATTTCTTTATAGTTCAGCGGTACCATGGAAAATGCTCCAGCACTAAGATGGGAGGCCCCCTGACAAATTCAAGAATGAGCAGTACAACAGAAAGATTGGAAGATTTCAATGTAGAACAAAGAAAGAATTATGATGATTCCTGTATTTTATTATGCATTATGTAACTTATCCATTTAGTTGACAAAATTGGTAATTACTGGTAGGAGAAATTTGGTTAATTATATTTCATGCAGAAATGGTGACAAAATAATTATATGATAATATGATCAACGAGTGCAGCACTTATTACTGGGATATAGAGGGCAAGGAAGATTTCCTGCTATCTCCTGATCAGAAATACATGTATATGTCAAAATCAATAGAATTTAGAATAGAAAATTGAAAATTGAGGATTTTTAATGTTAAAAAGAATGGTGACCATAAAGAAATAGTTCATCCATTATGCATGGACAAAAACAACTGCATCCTGTCGCCCCTGCGAGGGGCCTACAGATAATGTAATGCTAATTTCTCAGCTTGTTACAGGCTTATTAGTCAAATATATTATAGTTATTAGTTAAATATATTATACTATTAATTTATTATTTAGTTATAATTAGTTACTTGATTAGTTACTTTGTTTGGTTGGTTTGGAACCGAATTAGTTGGCTCACTACTATATATGTATTCGGTTGCTACAGCAAATGGGATAGGTGAAATTTTCCTGTTTCCTCTTCTCTCTGCTATCTCTCTCTGATTCCCTTCTCTGTCATCCTCAACCTTTTCCCTTTCCCCTTTCTTCTTCTTCTCTGTCACTCTCTCTCATCCCCTCTCTGTGTTCTCTCGCCCTCTACTCTCTCAGATTTCCTTTATTCCCCTTTTTCCCACAACTTCCCTCTGGCTAAACTCCCCTCTCCCTTCAATCTCATCATCGTCGACACCGATTTGCCCGTTATCGCTGTGAAGCACGCATCATAGGTGCTTTCATTGAGACACGGAAGAGGAGATGGAGACCGAAGAACGAGCGCTCGAAGCGCTTGAAGCGCTCGAAGCTGCCGTTGTAAAACTTTCGAAGGAGGTGAAGAACGTTGCCGTGACCGTCCAGCAGCAGGCGGCGGCCATCCGACAACATGCCGAACGATTCGCTGAAATTACTTCCACCACCAAGATTATTCAATACTCCATTGGTGACATTCTGCCATCACTCAACAGAATCGAGCAAATTGGTCAGTAAATCCTTCCTCACTTGTGGTTTCTCCATCTGTGATTTTCCATCCTTCACTGTTACATCCAACTGCGTTCAGCCCATCTTCGACCACGATTCTACCACCGCATCTGCAAATCCCAACCAAAACCTCACTCAGAACGCTACCAACTCCACCAAGCATCACCAGCGCTCTTCATCTTCCCTTACCTCAACCAGAAATTGCACCCTTCATTGTGTCCATACTCCCACAGGACAACCGCATCACTAGCTCTGCTTACACCAAGGCAGACATCCAGCAACCACTCAATGAAAGCCCACGATCACCAACCCTAATCGAACGACAAACAGAGTCATCCACAAATCTCCCTGTTTCTTCAGCTTCCTCATTATTCACGGCTCTCACCTTCAAAAATTTGCCCCAGCCCAAACCCTTACTACCACCAGCATTAACCAAGGTCCAAATCGTTACTTCTGTTCCATTTCAAATTAATAGAACCGATAGTGCTGGATGCTCACACCTCCACTTCCTGCCGCCCTCCAAACAGCCCGAACAAATCTCGACAGTACCCCCGAGGCCCCCTTCTACCTCCATCCTCCTTCCAAATTGGCCCATAAAGGACCTCACTCTAGCCGCAACAGCATCTAGCCGTGAGCTCCTCTTATTGAAACCCATGTTGTTGCCTGACGCCATTGGCCTGACAAAATTGGCGGGGAACAAAGGGAACACAGATCGTGAGTGTGCCCTACGCCCATCACCCATCAAATGCTCTGTCAAACGGAGGGTCTCAAGACAGCAGGATGCTCAAATGATCACCGATGATTATCTATTCGTCCTCCTTGTGAAGCCTTGCTATGGTAAGCCGATACTAGTTGAGGCCTGCAGAAGAGATTTTCTAAATTTTGGAAGCACTAGTCGTGGGCCTTGCGCATATGCCAGAACCACCCTAGAGGCAAGAAAAAGGACTAGTAAGGCTTTTATTATTGCATTGAGTTCAGGGGCTGTGATGGGTTTCCCTCTTGCTGCAA
>JAOVVI020006529.1:0-15546 GCA_028571085.2 Nepenthes alata | reverse complement strand
TTGCAATAATTGTAGGACCCCTTATTGGTTGTACATACTCAACTTGAATTTGGAGCCAATAAAATATAGGAGAGTCAAATATCTAATAAATGATAATACTTAATAATACATAATAAATATATCAAAATATAAAAGTAACAATAGCAATATAAAATTTAATAATAAATCCTATCCAAAAATTAATAACTCGTTATAATACGGTTCAAAAGTAATAGTAAGAATATATTTCATTAGGCCATTGTCTTAAAAAGATAAAATAATTTTGAAGAACTTGAATATCATCAATAATAGGTAAAAATCTTTTAGAGTCCGACATCACGAGAAAAATAAAATTTTTTTATCCGTTTATCAATACGGATGATTTGAAAACTATATAATAATAAATATTATGAATTTTACGAAACTAAAATCTCACTAAATCCAATATATGAATTCAATTTATGGATTTTATTGAATCTCGAACTCAAGAAGTATTAATAATTAAATGTTACAAAAAATCTCATAAATTTTATTCTACCACTGTAAATTAAAGGCCATGTATGTTCGCCCTTGATAGTTGGATACGTACCACGAGATAATTAATACTTAAAAATTTGATATGTGACTAAATCTATAATCTATTGAGATTCTATTAAACAAAATATAAATGTTTGACCAACATACATTTCATTCGCCTAACAAAATACAGGAAACACTATGCCCTTCACTCACACAGTATAGAATCTTTTTAACATGTCAAACCCATTACCCCTCACCGTGATATCCTCAATACCACACTATATAATAATAATATTGTTATAAGTATCTATCCACATTAAGCAATATGCTTCAAAATTACCTTGACACAAAAATTAATATCGGATAACTATTAAGTATGATACAGTGCTGCAAGTTTCACATTCATTGATATCATAGTATTTTTGTTTAATCTTTTTTACCTTGACCATAGGAAGATAATAATATATATCACATAATAGAGTATAATGTAAATAAATTACTCAACTATAGCATAAAAGTATTGTTTAATAATTATAAGGATTATACTTATATGATCAAGATTAATATAAAGAAATTAATCATTAATGTATAAGACTTATAATCGGATTTGGGTTAGTTTTAGGGTCAAGATCATAAATTATTTTAAAATAATTAATTGAAGTAAAAGGTAATAACGTTTTTTTTACCGAAAATTCAACAAGAAATTGAGATAAAAATTTTCAATGAGTCCAACAACATTTGGGGTGGCGATATACTTGAAGAAAATGACAAATGAGTAGTGGTTAAGTAATTGATACTTCGGGCTAAGAAATTTTGAAATAAAAGGGGCGGCGAGATTTTAAAGTGTAGATGAGTAGCAGATAGGTAATTAGTATTTAGGACTGTAAGATTTTGAAGTGAATAGGAGATTTTGAGGTGAAGGGGTAGCAAGATTTCAAAGGACAAATGAATAACAGTTAGGTAATAGGTATTTGTGGCAGTAAAATTTTAAAGGATAAATGAGTATCAGCTAAATAATTAACATTTAGGGCTGTGAGATTTTGAAGTGAAAGAGGGTTTTCGAGGTGAAGAAGCAATGAGATTTCAGATGGCAAATGAATAGTGGCTAGATAATCGATATTTGAATCGATGAAACTAAAAATGTGAATGAGTGATTTTGAAGTGAAGTGGTGATGGGATTTCAAAGTAAAGGGGTGGTGAGATTTCGAGTTGAATGGACGATGATATTTTGAATGATAGATAAACAACCAATGGTTGCAATGAATTATTTTAAAAATTAATGGGTAAAATGATAATTATTTTAGGAATATATATTTTTTGACTATAAAGAGTAAAAAATTAATGAAGATATCATATTTTTTTAATTTTATAATTTAGATAAATATTTATATATTTATTTTTTTATTTTTTAAATAGAGTAATTAATATTTAAATTATTATTTTATTAATAATAAGGTGAAATAAAATTTTTATTTTTACTAATTAAACATACTAAATTGACAATTGAATTAGTTGTAGCAATGGATGGGGTTACGTTATATGAGCTGTCAAAGGAAAAAGAATAAGAAAAATGGTAATGCTAATAGCCAAATCATTCATTATGCCAACGCATTGGACGACTCAATATCAAAGATTGAAGGTCAAATGAATGAAAAGTCAAGATTTATTTTTATAAAATAGCTAGGTTCTTAATGCTACATATGTTTTTTTTAAAATAAAAAAAAATAAAATAGATATTATTTCTTTTATTTTCATGCCCTAACCTCATATGATTATATCAGATCGAGAAATTTTGTTAACGGCTATTCATAAAACAATTTATTGCTATCGCAGTGTGGAAGGAACTTCACAGAAAGAGGGCAAATAATTCTCTGAGGCGTTCACAAAGCGCAGAGAGCAAGAAAATGGCCGCGGCTTCCCACTTACAGTGAAGACCGGAGAGAATACGTGGACAGAGATACCGACGAAAACGATGTCGTACTTTGTTTTCTTGTCCTATCACGTCTTTTCAGGTTTTATTACATCCTGGTTGTGTATTAGGCTTTACTAATAATTGTGATAATTTTAAGACCCATGAATAGTAAATATACCAATTAACGTAAATATCATTCAAATGTCCCTCCGGATTTTTATTTCTGATTGTAAAACAGAGAAGCGATATATTTTCTGTTATACGAGAAGGATGATTGTCCAATAATATTTCCAGAGGACGTCTATTTTATCTGACAATGTAAAAGCCCGATCGCCACCCCTTGTTTCTATAAACACGAATCTCTCTTCTTCTTGCTCCAAATGGGTAAAAGCCAAACCCTAGCTTGTCATAATTTCTGTAGAAATTGGTGTCAAATGGTAATAAATGTTGGGTTTTAGGTTAGTTCTATACGACTCCCATATTTTTTGTATGTGCAGTGCTTTACTTCTGAAATTGTTAAAATTTTTCACATAATTTTATATTAAAATAAAAATCTAAGAAAATCCGAATATGAGCTTTTCCATACAATTTTTACTTGGGAGAAGCAATTTGATGGTTCCAGAAGAAGGCGTGAGCTGGCAGCTTATGCCATCGGCTTGAGAGGATTTTTAGTGTGAAATTACAGGTGAGCAGTAAGATGGCCGCTTAAAGAGTTATAAATAACTGATCTGATTTTAGAATTGTATTCAAGTGAGAGAAAAATATAAGGGGTGCCGTAATGAAGAGAAAAAAGAGATAAAACAGAATAAAAGGAAGATTTTGTTATTCATTTGAGATCTGTTTCAAGTTTTGAGTTCCATTCTTTAGTGCGTTTGAGAATGTTGTTCAATACTTGATTGTAGAATTAACTATGGATTGATTGCTTTGTTCTCTCGTTTTATTTGTCTATTGTTAGTTATTAACCGTGTTGGAGTTAGTTTTAATCAATTATTTTTATTTTACTATTGTTAGTTATTAACCGTGTTGGAGTTAGTTTTAATCAATTATTCATATGGGTTATTGTAAATGATTTTTAGAGAGGCTATAGGTAGCCAAATATTTATAACGGATGTTATTAGCAGATTTGTTATGTAATTATTTTTAGTTAAAAATGGTCTATAACATATGTTATTTATGATAGATGTAATTAATATGAGATTGGTTTTATATTTTTTATTTCTTATATTTAATTGAGAAAGAATAGCGATTGACGTTTGAAGGAGGATTTGAGATTTTGGTTCTGCTGTGCCGTGGACCACATCCCAACAATAATTCCATAAAAAATTGATATGCAAATGGAAATTTTCCCATTAGATTTGGTTATAATAAAATGTTATGAATAAAGGAAAAATGACGAAAGTTTCTTATTATAGTCTTAAGAGATACGAATCAAATTTAATAGGCCAAAAATACTCCAAAATAATAAGTTGCTGGACAGCCTCAAGGCAAGCTCACGAACTCCGGATCCAAAGAGTTAGCTATGCCAAGCAGCTGATGAACATTCGTTGTCATTATTTGTGGTTACTTTTTAAAATTGTGGAAGAGAACGTATTATTAGGAAGGAATACCAAACTTTAAATTTACATTTGTGCATGTCTATTATGCTCTCTGGTCCAAAAAAAATGAGATATCTTTCACATTATTTGTCATGACCGAAAAAAATATGCAAAGACTTATCTATATATTACAGGTTTTGACTATTATAACAATTCAAATTACTATAACATGTTTTCTAGACTCACCTTTTCCTTCTTGTTTATTCAATTTTTTGTTAATAGATTATATGTAATTACATTTTAATTTTAAATCCTTATTCTTTCCTTTTCCTTTTTAGGTGTGTGAAGCATATTTTTTCAACCTTGTTGGACAATGTGGCAGGCACGTCACCTGCTATGCATATGGATGGCCATTGGCCCTTGCCCGTGTGCAGGTGCTGCCATGTCTACATGTTGGGCCTTGCGACCTTTGTTTCCTACGGCTATTAACCTACTTGGTATTAATAGTCATGTTTAGATTGGTTGACAATAGCATACGAGGATCTGTAGTAATCGATGAGGTGTCCTATTAGTCCTTGCTCTTGCGGAGTAAGAGGTGCATATGGTCCCAACATAATATATTGCATATTTACATATATCTAAAAAGCATTTAATTAATATAGAGAGAGAGTTCATTCGTCATTTTGTGATATTTCTTTTTATGATATCGTTAGTTTCTGCACAGACCAACACTGAACGTGAAGCACCGCCGTCAGAAACTAATGAATGCTTACCATTATTTCGTGGCATGGAACAACCATTAATACATGTCACATGCAACATTATTTGGGGAATATCTAACAAATTATGCAGCAATTCTCCGTATTATTCTACTGGGGAACACATGTTATTTTGAAATGCGACGTTTAGTGCTTATATGCTTGCTCCAGATGTTTAAAAGAATGATGCACAGTAACTCATGATTCTATATGTGCAGCAATTTTACCATATCATCACTTTCAATTATGTATGTCCTTTTGAAAACCACAAAATGGTGAATATTTACAGTTGCTATATTGCATAAATAAAGTTATGTACATCTAACACTCTTTGATTCCATAATATGAATAGCCTCCTCCATTATGCCACTCTTTAATATTAGCCCTCCTTGGCAATCAGAATATTTAAACAGAACTTACTATTTCTCTCAGGGCATGTTTGGTTTGATGTAATTAGTATAGAGACAGAGGATTGACAAAACAATCAGCACAATATTTTAGATTATGTCGTATTTTCCACTTCATTTCATGCGTTGCTCTCCTTTAGACCTATTAATCAAATCCATCATTGCACAGGAAGCCACAATCTACTCTTCAAAAGCGGCCAGGGGGGGGGGGGGAATGATAATTGTTGTTTTATCTGCCAACCAGGACAAATCCCATTACTAAATGAGCTTGAAAAATAACTACATATATATATATATATAAACTAATAGTAAAATTGATGTTTTTATCTTCTAAACTAATTCACGGTTACACATATACAAACAAATTGGGTTCTTTCACATCCAAATCTATTCATTACAAATTGCACTCAGTACTTCATAGTGTGGACACCACACATGCTACCCAAAATTCCCATTTCTGCTCCTAATGATACCGGCAACAAAACTAGGAGAAGTATCTCACAAAAAATTGAAGAGTAATTCATTCCATACATCAGGAACTCCAGGCAAGCACCAATGTATACAATCAGAGTAAGACTCAGGCTTTGACAACTGCTCCGGGCTCAGAGCTTCCCAGAACTTGCGGTATATGGAAGGGTGTCCATCCTTCCTATACTCGGAAAGCTGAGTGATGTTGAGAACTATGACCTTTGAGCCCAACTCTCTGAGCACCATGTCTACCATCCGCATTGTGGGCAAGTCAGAACCACTTCCCCAATATGTGTCCTGTTTAATGGGACTGCTCTCCCTGTAGCAGTTTCCTTCACTTCCTGGGTTCCATTCTCGGCTCCTGGATTGGCAAAGGCAAGGCAATTTGGATATTGAAACTTTCAAAAGTAGAAAGAGCACAATTGACACTTCAAGTTAGATCAAAGCCAGAAAAAGGGAGATTTGCAGGGGAACGTAGAAAAAAAAAAAGACGACAAAGCTTCAACCATCAAAACAAATTTATGCAGCAATGCAATCATGAAGTGTGATATGCTTATGAATCTACTTTTACCATTTCACTTTATTTATAGAAGTTTTCTTTTAAGGAAGTAGTAGTTTAAAATCCCTACACATCACCCTTTTTGTTCCTTCAAACCTCAAGCAAATCATATTTGTCAATTGTGTCATCTAGCTTATGTTTAAAGCATCTAAAACCATATTAAATAACATTTTTTCTTATATAAGTTTGACTTCTTACTTTTTATTTTCTTTATTTTTCAATCACCCAATTCGCCAATATAATAAAGCTATCCTTGTAGTGGCCTACAAAACATCTAATTTAATTCAACAGATATTCGAAATTGCATAGCATACCGACTACATTTCACCAATTTAAACAATCTTGCCTAACTTTGTGCCTCATATTATAGATCCAAGTCAATCAAAACCATAGGTTTTTAAGGAATTTTACTACACATTAACTTTGATATACTCAACATTTCGTCATTCATTAAAAATTTACAATTCATATTTATTCATTATCTTGAGCCCTTGGATTCTAAAGCCTCTATAAGAGACCCATTGCACGAGGCTTCTTGTGTTGTGAACTCGAAGAAAAAGTTAAATATTTGCATCCTTACCACTTTACTAGAAGAGCCTATTTCTATGATTTTAACCTATGAACTTTATGTCACAATAGAGCAACTTGATCATTGCATCAAGGTTCATCCTTTATTCTAATCCTCTCTCTGTAACTATAAGTTAGTTATACTTCTCTAATCTCATCTATCACATTAATATTATCTACAAATATTTGCATCCTAATATTATCTACAAGTAACTCTAAGAAAAGTTAAATATTTACATTATTACCCCTTTATTACAGGAGCCTATTACTATCATTTTAACCTATGAACTCCATTTCACGATAGACCAAATTGATCACTCTATCAAGGCTCACCCTCTATTCTAATCCTCTCTCTATAACTTTAAGTTAGTTATATTTCTCTAATCTTATCTATCGCACTAATATTATCTACAAATAATATATACCAAGGAGTCTCTTCTTGAATTTGTTTTAAGTTCATGCATAAGTAATTGAAAAGGGTATGGACTCAAAGCTATCTCAGTGTTACGCCATTGTAATTAATAAATCCTTAGTTTCTCCTCCTATAGTCCTCATCCAAATCATCACCACAAAAAGTGCATCATTAATTGTACATATACACATTTCCTTCTAGCTCCTTTATTTTCTAACAAACAATGTAAGGTTTTCTAGGTACTCTACCACAAGACTTCTCTAAATTAACAAAAATTATATATAGATCCTTCTTCCAAGAATTCTCCATCAATCTTCTCAATTAATATATATTCTCCAAGATTTCCCAGATTCCATAATTGAATCGATTGCATATGGGTAAACATTCAAGGAATGCTATGGTAAAACTTCATTTGAAACCTTGCAGTGTACAGTTATTTCCAACTTCAATGGAACAGAGACCAAATATTATCTTTATAAACCTTAGTCAATTAACAGAAAACCTGGTCACAGCAATAGACAGAGACTTCCAATGGGTCTAAAGTAACTTGTCTAATAAGTCCTATTACTTCTTATTTGAAAACATGGATCATTAGATTCTGAATCAACTACATTAATATAGTGTTTGTAGGTGAAACTGCATTGCATATATGCTTGGCAAAAGAGACACAAGTATGGCTTTAGTCTGAGTCAAAGACCAAATAAAACAAATCAGGAACACATGATATTACCCCAGATAAATTTCCCAATTCTGCTGAAATATAAACAACAATTTCCACCAATGTACCATAAAACAATCGATGGAGCAGGATCAGCAATTAATAAGCTGTGTGAGTATTGGACTACCTATAAATAAGGGGAGAGTCAACCAGGATGTAGGCATTTACCATAGATGCGTAGGTGACATGGTAACAAAAAACACCTGCTTCTTGAGAGGGTCTATGCTAGATTCAACCCACTTTGCCCAGGTTTTCATGGCCAACTCCATGGCTCCCAGACCATCTAATTCTTCACAAGCCCCATTTTGTTCACCACTCCACCTGATAGATAAAAGGATATTTGATTGTAGGCTTTCAATCACATTTGATCTGTAAAGCTCATTCTTCTATGAGATAAATAGGAACAGATTAGACTCACAACAGCTTAACTGGTCCCTGTCTCCACCACAAGTATGTGTTGAAAACAAGTATGTCAGCCTTCTCCCATTTGGATAGATGCCTCAAAGCTGAATCTGGACGAATTATCCGATCACTTAATCTATGATTTACTGGGTCATCAGAATTAGAGTCAACAAGTAGCGGAGCCCAAAGGAACTCAACAGAGGCATTGTAATCCTACATGTAGCATGACATGAGATATAAGAATCCTCATATCCAAAGCTACAGATATACTTGCTTGTATTCCATCGGAGAGAGGACTGTTATTTCAATGCTATACTTCCATACAGGTATTAGGTTTACCTCCGCTCGGAAAATGGTGAGATGAGCATTAGGAGACATGGACCTTTTATCAGCTGGGATTACTGACTGAAGCAAGCACACCATGGATATCCACTGTCCTCTATTAAGTGAATCCCCTACAAACATTAGCCTTTTCCCTCTCAACTTTTCCCACATGTCAATAACGTTCCACCTGTCAAGAAACAACTCAAAATTTCAATTTGACGGGCATAATACCAATGACTTTCTAACAACTGTAATATATACATCATACAGGACAGCATCAACACTAGAACCAGAGAGAGAGAGAGAGAGAGAGAGCACCTCTTCAAGTTGCAGCCATGAGGCTGCCACTTCCAGTACTTGTATCCCAAATCAGGCCTTCCATGCTTGTGGCAAGCTAACTGGTCAGACATGTACGGGCAATCGGATCCATTGTAGAGCGGATAAAAAGAATTATCAAATACCCACTTCCCCGAAAACACATCACAATCCTCCAGACCACTTCTCCGGTGATCAGACTCTGGCATATGGTAACCCTGATCCCAATCCAGAGTATGACCACTGTATTTCACGGTGGTATTACAGGTAGTGAATCTATCCAACACAACTAGATATAGTTCAAATACAAAGTAAACCCCATCAGAGTGATGCCATTAGTAACAAGAAATTCAAGAGATCCATTACACCTAAGAAAACAGAGCCCGAAATTTATGAATTGGCTCCTCTCCATTTGCTATAGGTAACGGAAAGTACCATGTCATATGATTAAGATCTCAACCATTAACTTGGTAGGATTTCAATTTCATCAGAAAATACAAAAAATATTAGGAGTTAATTGGCAATGGAAACTTCCCGTTGATGGAGAAGAGTCGGATCTCAAAATGAAGCACAACAAAAAGAATCAACAATCCAGTCAGTAATCCAAGAGGCAAACAAAGAACTATCCAGAATCAAAGGCAACAAAGATTTTCGAGAGACCCAACACAATTCGGCACACAATGGAGCCGAACATCTATGTAGCACCGAGAAATTCAATAAATTAGCCCAAATTAGGTTGGTCAGTATAACGCATTCAAAGATCCTAGTTGATTAAGCAGAGAGATATTAACTAACCTGGAGAACTTTTGCGTTTGTCAAAATTGTTGGGAGAGGTGTACTCCAAGTTCTGAGTAAGCTGTAGTTGATGATGACGATGGATATGATCCGTCTGTTCCTGAACGTCCTGAATCTTAAGGTCCTTATAGAGAACTGAAGCCGCTATGAAGACCATGAAAACTAAGGGTATAAGAGGGTAGTGATTCTTCTTCCTGCTCCATCTCCATCCTGTCAGCATGGTAGCAAACAAACAGGGAAGAAAGGGAGAAGAGAAATGGGCAAGGGGAGGACGAAGAGAGAGAATCTCGCTGGGTAACGATCCAGGTTTTTGACGGAAGGGAAGGTACAAGCAATGGCGGAAAAATTTTGCAAACGGCGACTTGGGGTAGAATCCCGAAGGAAAGGCTGGTCCGATTCGGTACAAGCTAGTCTGACTTGCGCTAGCTAGTCCTCGCTTGACTGATATAGCAGTGGTAATAGGCTATTTAGGGATGGTCCTTGTTCTTATGATGGGCCTGATTTAAAAACTGTGATTTTACCAAATCAAATTAAGATTTCCACCTATTGTTTCGTTCGTTAGGAACTTCTGGGGATTCCATACATTTCAATTGCTAGAATCAAAATATTGGTCTTGATTTGGTTAGTTATGAACTTTTGCCAATTTAAATTATACATTTGGTCCAATTGAAAATTCCTTAAGTTTTACTAAAATTCAAGTGTTAAGTTAAATTTGGTATTTCATAGGATGCTGTTGCCAGTTCTATTCCATTGGTATCAAAATATTTTTTTTTTGTGTCCTACAATTTATAAACTAACTTGTTTAACGATCGACTCCCATGTTTAAATACACTAGACCCGTGAATTTGAATTTACACAACAAAAGAGAATAGGGCGTTAGTAGAACACCCAGGGTTATCCTCAAATAGACACTCCAGTTAGTTTGGATATGAATATATTATAAATAAATAATAATAATAAAATAAAAATATTGATAATAACAACTTTCAAGAGGTTATTATCTATTAGGCTAAATGCTTGAAGCGACATGTTAATCTTGGATATCTTTTGTGAGGGCAAGATGCCTGTAAATTTATGAAGGAATATATGGTATCATTAAATTTATTTTAAGAGGTGAGCTAATATTAAGGTGACAGTAAATAATGATCCATAATAAAATAATAAAATATGCTCATAAAGACATCTCAAACTTTATGTGAGGACGACAAATAATTAAATTCATATATATTAAAAATTGAATTCAAGATCCTTTTTTCCATTTTCTAAGGACCTCTTTTATAGTAGTATAGGTGATGTTTTTTTCTTGTCAACAATTCAATTTGTGGGGCTAGTAGGTTGCCAACTATGTAAAATGAGTTGCTAGCTGATTGACACCAATTTTTAGTAGACAGTTATTGAAACAAATAAACAAGCTTTTGAATATTGTATTTTTTTAAAAGACTATTTTTTTTACCATTTGAATTTTTAATGACTGTTGCATGAGAGGCATTATGTACTTTTTTTTAGGTATTTAATTCATCCTTTTTATGATATATTTGCCATTGTGAAATTGTGAAATGTTGTTCTCATTTTCAAGGATAAGTGTTCTCAATAGCTTAAATACAACTACTTGATTTTTATAGCAAAGGACTTGGCCGTTTTGGTTGGTCGAACAACTTATGCAAATTAAGATTTTGATTAGCCACATAAACTTTAATTGTAGGTATTTCTTATCCAAAGGTCGACCATGTTTGCCTGATAATAATCCATACTTTGCCTCATATTTTGCCTATCTAGTTAGAGAATTGGCCTAGCTCAATCAACACATCTCGAGGGTTGGCTCGTCTAGGTGACACTTTCTCGTCTCTTAAATTTAATTTAAAAGTCATTATTGACATCTATTTGTCCTGTTAGATTTTCTTTGGGGTTGGTTTTTAACATATTCATTTTATGTTACATTTTTTTAATCATTCTCCCACTTTACTCGGCCTTCATTTAAGTTATGCGACATTGTCCCTTTAGAAGATTGGGTTTCTTCTTGGCTACAGTTTGGACAGTTCACTGATTGAGTGATTAATGTTAATGGATCTTATCATATTTTATTCGGTTTTCATTCAGGCTATGCGACATTGTCTCTTTAGGAGACTAGGTTTTTTCTTGGCTACAGTTCGGACGGTTTACCGGTTGAGTGACTTCGTATTAATGAATCTTATCATATTTTGCTGACACATATTATCCTTCAATAATTGTTTGTACTTTTTTAAAAAGCACATTATTTGTGGTGTTACAATTGACTATTGATGGCATTTCATTTTTTCCTTAATAAATAGTGAGTGGTGTGGCCTTCTTTTCACCCTTTCCTATCGCTCCTCCTTTCCTACACCTCTATTGATATTTGTGCTTTTTGTTTGGAGCATTTTCTTACCACTTTTGGTCTAATTGCCTTTTTATGATTGCTAGTTTAAAGTTGGCTATGCCATCAAGGATAATGGTATATCTAATATTGTCTTTGCCTAGTATCACTGATTACCATGTTATTTTAAAGAAAAATAGACACAATGTTTCATTGATCTAATATGTGAGCTCTAACAAGCTACAATTGGACATTTAACCCATTATCTTTTGCTGAAATTTGGTTCTCCTTTAGTGGTGAGAGGCGTTCTGTCTAAGATGTCTTTGACTCACACCACAACGAATTATCTTAATATTTAAAATGATGATTTTGTTGTGATAATCTTTCTTGGTACTAAGTTTGGCAAGGATATTTGTCTATTAGAAGGAAGACTTGGCTTCCTCTGGCTTTTAGCATCGGGAGTTGCCTCTTGTATTTCAATATTGGTCATCTATTGCCATTTATTACATGGAATGGCTTGAATTTTCATTTTAAGTAGTTGGAGTATAGAGTTTGGGCATTATTTGTTTTCTCCAAGTTAAGATGATGATATCTATTTTGCAAACCCCTTAGCGATAATTGTTCGCCTTAGTTAGGGACATTACATTGCTATCTCTTTAGACAACTGAAATTAAGTCTATTAGCCAAATAACTACCATGGATACTGATACCTATAGTGATTAAGACTGGATCTATGCGTCACGTTAATGGTGATTTGTGTATATGAGCAATAGGTTTGTCATCATATGATTATTTAACTTTGGGGTCTAGAGAGCTATCATAAAAAATCATAACAATGGTTATGCATTTTAACATGTAGCAAAATTTATGCATGATAACAAAATACCTATTTTGCATTTATCTAAGTCCTCATAAGCAATATAATGTTATTAGTATAACAAATAATACATCAAAATCTCAAACACATAATAAAACACTGTGATTGAAATATATTGGATATCATATAGGCATACTTCAACAGATACGACTTAGCTTAGTTCATCATAAGTTGTCTAGTTCGTGACATGAAAAACATAAAATAAACCTCATCAAATGAAATAAACTATTAATATTTTAACATAATAAATTTCAAAAAAAAAAAAAAACAAAGAGGAATTACCAAATTATGTCCGCCTAGCCAAACAAAATACAGTGAAAAAATAAAGTCTAGTTCAACTTATCTAAATAATTCATAAATTAAATAAACTAAACTAAACTAAAAAATGCATCAAAAAAACTACGACCTATAAGTTCAAGTTGGTCATAGTACTTTATAAAGGTATCCAAAATGTTTGCAGCTAAGTTGTAATGATAGAAAAACACAAAAAATAAATTGAATACCTACTGTCTATATATGAAGTCAAAGGCTATGAAAATAAAAAATAGTATCTAGAACTTCAATATTAAGAAGATGTAAAAGTATGAAATGACAATATTTAATAACAAAATAACATTAGTAGTTTTCTACAACCAAACGACTCAACAACAACTAATCCCAACATATAATCATGAATCAACACGATTTTAATGTATTTTCATGGGATATCAATAGATTGAATCTCTCTCAATCCGATCACAAATGAGGTCTCAACATATTGATGAGATATCAACAAAATTCATCGGATCTTATTTCACTAATTTAAGTCAAAGGCTAATATATTTATGCCTCATTGATTGGGTGAATCATATGAGATTGTCTAACATTTGTAATTTGACATATAATCATCCTACTATTTTGAGACTCCCCTATCACAAATAGTGCTAGTTTACCTTGAAGAATTTCTAACACATGCGACATATCCATATCATAACTTAATGTTTATCTTTGATCGCGAATTATATTATAATACAGTGGTCATGAGGTTATAAATATCACTTCATAAAATTAAATGACCACACTCCATTAGATATAAAATTAATATCAGATAAATATATACTATACAAGATAACATTTTTAGATACTTTTACATATCAATATTTTAGAATTTTCATATACTTATTTACTTATCTATAAAACAATAGCTAATAACAACTAAAACTATACAAATCAATACAATAATAGACCATGTCAAGACAATCCCATGAGAACCAAGTACCCCCACTTGATCACACAGCATCAAGGCTTACTAAACACATCATAATCCTAGAGTAAATACTCTTAGGTCTTCAAAGCTAATGTCTCAACAAACATTACCAATCTCCAAATCTAATGTTCAAATGATGGCTTGAGAATCGCTGTGTTCAGAAACTTTGACATTTAAGTGCCATTCAAAATTTGCCTCCAATCTCATAGAACAGGAGCCATACCGAAATACAAATCCATACTCTCATCAAAAAAGCCAACATACCATCATAAAATTGATATAATCAAAAGAGGTCGTTTCAAATTTCACATGCAATACCCCATACTTACTATTTAAGCATGACATTCAAACGAAATATAAATGTTATAAAAAATTATTCTTTCACAATTCGGCATTCAAATTTTATTTAATATAAACCTATGAAACAAATTTAATCTACACGAAGGTACGTTTTATCATTGGGTTTTCTCCACCAACCATCATATGACATGTATATAACCGTTTTTAGTATCAATTTGCTATATCTTTACTTTGATATTTGATCTTTAATATTTACAGTGCACACTATACTTTTTAATCTCATAACAATTGAAGAATCGTGATACTTGTAAATCTATTTACAAAATTATAGGAGTACAAAGATTACTTATTTAAAAATGGATTCTTTTTTTTTTCTTTTTATACTCAGCCGAATGCTATTCTTCCCTCCACGTCCTACCGCTTGTGAATTCTCTTTCCTATTTACATGCTACTAGTCTAGTAATAAGGCTCCTAATACACACCGTCAAATGCAAGCCTTCAGCCTTGCTCACTCATGTTACTCATCTCCCTCGAATTTACATAATAGCCACACTTAAAACCGCATTAAGCCATCCTATTAAGTTCATTATGGAATTCTAAGATGCCAGACGTTCCTTAGTTATCCGACCTCCCGTAGATAGCCTCCCCTTACATTATTTTCCACTTGTTTTCTATTAACCTACGCCTTAAACCAATAAGTAGAATTGGATTGTTACAAAATTGCTCTTGTTAAACCGGAGCCGGGGCGCTGCGACGCAAACGTTTAATCCAATAGCTGACGCTTTTAATTTAAAAAAAATCAAAACTTCTTTATAATTAAACAAGAAAAATCAAAACATTTAAATGAATCGAGACAAGGGCCGAGGGATGCGGGTCTAAGGATGACGGTGTCAACTAAGAACGACGACGACGAGGTATGCGGACGGCGGTGACAGGGTTTTGTGCCGTTGGACGATGAGGACATCGTCGGGGCTGAGAATTTGATGACGGCACCAACTAAAAGAATCTAACCCATTGTGCATTCTCTTCGTTTCGCTCCTTCAAACGACGTAGTTTTTCGGGAACAATACCCCTTTAAAAACCCATACTTAATATTTTTTTTAAAAATGAAAACGCCGTCT
>JAOVVI020006528.1:0-15546 GCA_028571085.2 Nepenthes alata | reverse complement strand
CGCGGATGGTCAGTTCTCGCTCAGCTTTGATGTCTCTTGCGAGCTGGGGACACGTGAGATGAAGCGGCCTTTGGAGGCCTTCTGGGAGAAAATTTCGGGGCTTCCGGAGCCTTGGCCCTTGGGCCGTCTGATTTCTTCCACCCTAGAGGGTGTCTCTGGGCCTCTTACTTGGCTGGACCTTATGGACCGTGCTTTCATGGGCCTTCATACTGGGGCCCAACAATATATATTCCATTTATTATAGAATAGTTCATTTGAATAATGGTTCTAATAAAAAAAGTTTGTTTTTACATATTTTACTAATTTTAAAAATTAAACATGCAGATACAAATAATTTAGAAGAATATGTAAGCGATTTTTACATACTTTTTTTTATTTATTGATGATTTTACCAATTAATATGTTTTCAAAAATAATTAAAATTATATTTCTAGGTTTATATATTCAAATTTTTAAAATTTGGTTTTTTAAAAAAATACCCAATTTAATTAAATTAAATACGAAAAAACTGCTCAAATTTCAATTGAAATCTTTAATTACCTATTATTGTTTATTGTTTGTTTTGCCTTTAATTTAAAGATAGAACTCAATATGTTATTTATCATCTTCATTTGGTAATAGTTCATTATTCATTTATGAGAATTAATCTCTTTTATTTGGGCTGACAATTAAAAAAAACAAAATCACCCTCTCTTTCTCTTGAACAAAAAAATGATAGTTTAGTATTAGTTTCAATTGAATAAACTTGAAAAATTAAAAGTGATAAATCGATATTTATTTATTATCATCTTCTCAAATTTTAATAAATAATATGATCTTAACCTGTTATTTGTTTTATTTGATTAATTTAATAATTAATTATTTATTTTTAATTTATTATTTTCATTTGTACATTATAAGTAATTATGTTAAATTAATTTTGATAATATTTTAATAATTTGTTTAATCAGATTATTATCTGTCTCACTTAAGAAACCTAATATTCTCATTGATACATTATAAGCAATTCAGTTAAGTCTTTTTTTGTGATTTTTTAATAATTAATTTAATCAGATTGTTATCAATTTCCTATTAAAAAATTTAGTATTTTTTATTTATTAATATCAAGTAAAAATATCTATTTTATCTGATAATAAAAAAAATACTAAAACAGGATTTTTTTTTTTTTTAAAAAGGGGAAAATTCCACCGCCTCAAACAAACCGCGTATCTAAACCGCCACTACTCATCTATAAATACGATTCCGGGGGGTGCTCCTACGTTGATCTTGACGGTATGGTGGATGTAGCAGTGGCGGATGCCTGATGCGCCCAATAAGTTTAGGGTTCAAGTTATTGCGTTTCGAATTGCTGGAAATCCGCAATCCTCACAGATTAGAACGACACTGTCCTGTAAATTCCTGACGTAATCCTTTCTTGGTGGCTAATAAGGCGAGATTCGTCAGTTTCGGTTCGATTTCTGAATGACATATGATTCTAGTGTCGTATCTATTATTAATACGTTTCTTGTCTTTTTGATCCAATTTAGTATTTTAATTCTTTCGTACCTTGATATTAGGGTTTGGAATTATAGAAAATTTTTTATCACTGCTGCTTCTTGATCCAATTTAGTATTTTAATTCTTCAGTTCCTTGATATTAGGGTTTCGAATTATAGAAAATTTTTTATCACTGATGCTTCTTGATCCAATTTAGAATTTTAATTCTTTTGTTCCTTGATATTAGGGTTTTGAATTATAGCAAACTATTTATCACTGATGCGATCCTTCTAGTCGTGACCGTTAATTGGTTACATACGAATTCGATGTCAATGTTCGGCAGGGTTTCTGCTGTGTTAGGGCCTTATAAGCCAAGGATCATCATCTTCCCTTGTATTAAATTTGTTGATTCTTTTAACGTGCTGATCTTGGGGCTTTAGTTTGATTTCTTCTGTTGTGTGAAGGACTTACAAGCAATGGCATTGTTATATATCCTTGAATTAGATGAGGGCCTTACAAGCATAAAATGTTCATGAAGAGTGTTGTTCCTCTGACGTGTTGCTACTGGGCTTTCATGGAGTTACACTGTCTGAACATGTTGTGTCAGAGGCTTGATGCAATGATACATCGTTATATTTCCTTGAATTAGATGAGGGCCTAACAAGCGTAAAATGTTCATGAAGAGTGTTGTTGCTCTGATGTGTTTCTTCCGGGGCTTTCATGGAGTTTCTCTTTCTGCACATGTTGTGTCAGAGGGTTGTTGCATATGATAAGGATTAATATATTGTTTATGTTCGCAAGCTTTCTTTATACATCACTAACGATTGTTACAACCTGCAGTTATTGAGCAGGTGATTTTTGGTGATTCACAACTTTTGTTTGTCATACCAGAGTCATGAATCTCAAACTGTGGCATAAACTGCTGCTCCCTTAAATCTAGCTATTCTATTTTTTTTTTTAAAGATATTTCTTCATCCTGGATATTTCACCTCCTATATGTTCCCAGGCACATATCCCTAACGAGAGTGTTGTTTCCTTGGTGGCATGGATTGGGTATTGGTGCATTTATTGCCTTGATACGATGCATCGCATATGTAGCCTGATATATGCTGTCTTCCATATACAGGGGGACTATATCGGTATTTTTAAAATTGATTTTTACTAGATAATTTTAATGCAATCAATTGGTGGCTCTTATGATTAAGACTTCTGCCCGCAGATATTGCCTTGGATTTTCTGCCTAACAGACATGGCTTAATGTGAGAGAGAGAGACAGAGATAGCTTATTTAATATCTGTTTAGAAATGATTGGCTGCTGCTAATTTTCTATACAATGAATGAATAACTATAGTACCTGAAACCTGTTGGAGAATTTAGCATGGATGTGTTGTGACCGACGTTGCCTCGTACCTCAGATAAAATGTATATCTAGATTGCTTGCGATATGTATCTCTTAACATAGAAAGGAAGCATATATGCAGAAAACTGTTTACCTTTTCAGTTTTTGTTCACTTATGATGACTTGTAGACTTAAAATTGTGGTTGCCCTTGGCCATGAATATGGCGTCACATAGATGTCTCCATGGACACCTTGCCTAGATCATAAGGTGGAAGCCCATTGAGGATATATTGACTGAAAATTTTGCCTTACATAATGTTGCCTGGAAGTGTTGCCTGAAAATGTCGCTTCATTGATGCCTGAAAATGTTGCCTTTCGTGGGATACAATACATTTGATTTATTTATGAAGTGTTAATTATTTTTAAAATAGTTTCCAACATCATCAAACCTTTGGGGACCTCTAGCCAAGGCTTTGATGCCTTGGGTAAGCTTCAGATAGATTGCTTGCTATATGTATCCCTTAACATAGAAAGGTAGCATATATAGCAGAAAACTGTTTACCTTTTCAGTTTTTGTTTGCTTATGTTGACTTGCATACTTAAAATTGTGGTCGCCCTTGGCCATGAATATGGTGCATCATATAGATGTTTCCTTGGACACCTTACCTAGATCATAAGGTGGAAGCTCATTGAGGATATGTTGACCGAAAATTTTGCCTTACATATGTTGCCTTGAAGTGTTGCCTGAAAATGTCGCCTCAATGATGCCTGAAAATGTTGCCTTAGCTATGTTTTGTGGGATACAATACATTTGATTTATTTATGAAGTGTTTATTATTTTAAAAACAGTTTCCAACGTCATGAAACCTTTGGGGACCTCTAGCCAAGGCTTTGCTGCCTTGGGTAAGCTTTGGATAAGTACTTCGGCTATTCTGCCACTTCTTGACGTACGCTGCCTTTTAATATATAAAGGAAGCATATTTAGTATGATCAATCTAAAATTGATGATGCTTTTTCAGTTATTAATACTTACTATTAAATTAATTAAATTTCTTGGGATAAGTATATTATTTAAAATTAATTGATAGCTCTCATCTTGAAACTTACGTGGGGGCCTTGTTCATGGATTTGTTACATGGCCCTGCTGTTAGGGGAAGCTTGTCGAGTATATTTTTGGAATTGATTGTATACATTGGAGATAGTTAATGGAGCCATACTTCAACTTTTTGGGACTCTCTAGCCATGGCTCATGGCCTCTAAAATTCTGGGAACTAGTTTAAGATATAATTTCAGAAGACTTGATGAGATCTTTATAGAATATATGGAATTTTGCTTCTGGTGTTGATGTGAAATCTCATTGCAGATAATTTCGACGAAATGGCATTGTATATTGTATTTTTTCATTCAAGTTTTGAGATTTAGCATTCAACCAAAAAAAAAAAAAATGGAAAATTTTGGTCTTTGAGTTTTTGAGGAAATATTCGGCATCAGATGTTCATGCTACATGCCCGAGTCTTGACTGAATGATCTTGCTTTTTCTTATGGTGGAATGATAATTGGGGATTTATTGAGCTTATAGCAAAGAACTTTGTTACTTTTGATGGTGGCATGGTAACATGACAAAGCTGCCTTTTTCTCTTGGTGCTTCTTCCCTGCTTAATCGGCTGTTTTGCAATTTGTTCTCTATAACTTGTTTTAAGCATTGGAATAAAGAAAGTCTTCTAGTTTTTATAATAATGTGCTGTTAATTTATTCTCTGCTCCTCTGTTAGTAGAAGGGCCTGAACTTCGCTTTATTTCTTGCTTTAGGATGACTGTGTCTAAAATGGGTTGTATTTCTGCAAAACCATTGGCATTAACTGGGCACTGAATGGGGTAGCTCTGGTGCTATCTATGTCTCTCCAGCATGGTTTCTCCTATGTACTATGCAAAAGATAGTTGTTAGTTCTTCATGTAGGATATCTTCGCAAAAATAGGCTTCTGCTGCTATGGAGAACACTGACATTGAACGCGTATCTAAGGTGCTGGATATGTTCTTCCATCTATTGTCATTTTAAAAAAACTGATACTTTTTGTTAGTTTGTTGGTTTATGTTACAGTGTTTTCAGCCTTTGCCTAAAGGGTGAGAGTGGGTCCTTGCTTTATCCATGCTAAAAGCCTAAAGGGTATTCTTCATGCAATGTTTGTAATGCCTTCTCCACAAGTAAAAAATGTTTTTATTCCTCTGTCTTGTTCCGGGTGTTAAACTTGTTTTGTTGTCAAGTAGAAACTATTTGTCTTTACTGGTCACTCTTTTGATTACATGGTTGACTTGGAATTCTTTTTTTTATTCAAATTTCCTACTTTATTCTGTAGTTTTGGTGTTTTCCAGTTCCCTGATTTCACTTGTGAGCTGGATAATGAAGCATCCGTTTCCAATGAATTGCTTGTGTATTATTCTTTCATATTTCTCTGGAATTTATTTTTTTTTCTATTCTATTTTGATTATTGCAGTCTTCCATGGTTTGAAGCTTAGATGCAACAACTTTCTAGTAATGCTAAAGGCAAGGTTGAACCATTGGATACACTCTTGCTTGGTCCTAAGTTGGTACGAAAAATGGCAGATACACTTCTAGAGTTTAATCTTTATCTTGACTTGAAGTAAGGTACAAAGTTTGATGAGATCTTAAATAGTCATCACAGAGTTCAGATTGCTTCTTATATGTTATATGACAGCATTCTTGGTCGTCCATTGTGGTAATTGACAATCCAGATCTCTCTCCAAAAGTTTGCTTTGTGGAGAATTTGGGATGGAGGATCCTACAGTATACATTAAAGAAGAGTTCCAGATTATTTTTGGAAAAAAACTTAAATTTTTAGGTGTTCTTCAATTGTTTTGTTGGACTCCTGCGACGGTAATGGCTGGATATTGGGCATGAATCATATGATCATTGGTGGGGCTCTTGCTCTGAATCTATTTTTTGTTTTATCCTCGGGATTGGTTTTGTATGCAAGTGCCATTTCCAGAGCATTTGTTATTGCAGGAATAGATGAAATAGTGATGATGGTTACTATTGCTCCAACAAATCATTTGGTTGCAAGTTATAAAATCCAGTGTCACACCCGTGGTGATTAGAGATGGTAGCTTGATATTTTGAACCTGTCTTCTGGAAGAGAGAGTTCTTCAATTGATTTCTAGTCATCACAGAGTTCAGATTGCACCTTAAATTTTATGTGACTTTTTATTCTTGGTTGTCCATTGTGGAATGTGGCAACCTGGATATTTCTGAAGTTTGCTGTTTGGAGGAATTTCAATTGATGATGTTACAGTAACATCAAATAAGAGTTTCAGATTATTTTTGTTGAATATACTTATCCTTTCAGGTGTTTTATAATTGTTATGTTGGAGTCTTGACGACAAGGGCTTGATCATATTGGGCATGAGACATTTGATCAGTGGCGGAGCTGTCCTCTGAATTTATTTTTGTATAATCCTCAGGATTGGTTTTATATAATCCTTGGGGATGTGAATTGGTAGCTTGATATTTTGCACTTGTCTTCTAGAAGGGAGAGAGTTCTTCAATAGATTTTGTACCTTAAATTTTCACCTATGAGAAGTGTTGCAATATCTGGTAAAGGGTATATTAAAGTTGGCCATTTGGTTTGGAAGGATTGGTTGCATTGGTCACTGGGTTGCTCTGGAAATGACTTCTGGAAGGCAATTATGTTTTATTTCAAAAAATGATCTGATGCGATCAATCTTTTATGGTGGTGTTGTGCTGGTAGTTCCGGGTTTTTGAGCTCTTTGCTAATGAGATGAGCTTTTATGACTCCTATTATGTGGCAGCATCAGTATGGAAATAGTTTGTTACATATTGAGGCAGGTCAGATGGGATAAAATAAAGAGGGGTTGCTGAATTTGAATAGTATCGAAATAAAAGATGAAAACAGAAACTTTTGATTGAGAATGATATAGATTGACAATTAAAAAATTTGAAGGAAATTACTCAAGCTTCCAATGACTTGCCTTAGGCACTCCCTCACATAGGGGACTGGGAATTTTAGCTCTACAAAAAGTGGATGAATCTTCACTGCCCTGGCTGATGGGATGGCCTGCTGGTTTGCTGCGACTTGATGAAGGTGGGTAGGAGGCTGCATCGCTCATGCAAGAGAGTTTGTAATGTTTTAAAAAACATTCTCATGCTATATGACTTTTAGTAGCCTTTTTATGTGGGAATACTACCAGAGGCAGCTATGATGGTCTCCTGTCTTATTGTTTCACCTTGATCTGGGGCACTGTTGTTCTAAACTTTCTTGAAGAACTAAACATTTTGGGGTCTTCTTATTATGCTGTCATTAATTCAAATATTATTCTCCCTTCCTCTCCCCTCTCTTTAAGAGAAGTGTTCTGAACTCTTTTTCTATTTGGTTATGGAACCTCTGTGTAACTATTGTTGAATATCATTTGGCACCCGGAAAAATATCTCAGGTGTTAATCTTGATTTCTCTAGGATGGCAAAAAACTTTTTTAACCTAAAAATTACATTCTTAGTTTGTGGTTTTTGTTCATGCAGTGATTTGGGTTTGTCTTCAATTGAAATCGGAGTTGTGGCCTGTGAATGTTGGTTTAGAAAAATACTAATCCTGGGAGGCAAAAGGCAGTAGTCATGCAAGAGGCAGTAATTCCTGCATCTCCCCGCCATCCTAGATCCTCTCTCTGAAGAAATAAGTTGGTTTCTCTCTGGGTAAGCTAGTTAGCTGACAACCACTCAGTTAAGACTCTTTCCCTTCCCTACTTGAAGGTGTGATGATTGAAGATTTATGGCATGCGGTGTGGTTTTGCGTACGTTTAGGTAGATTTCCCTCTGTCCCGTTGTTATCCTAGAATGAAATTGCATCAATTTATGCTCGCGTTTTCCTCTAACACAAGGTGTTAACTGTGGGGAATGTGTCATTATACTAGATGCTTCTTCTGTGCTTGCTGCAGGTTGGGGATATATTCCTGCCACTAGTTTACAGTTGAGCTTGGTTAGTGGTGGATTAGGATATATGATGGTAATGCTGGTTTCCTCCCTTTTTTCTGCAAACTCTATATCTGTAATCCTTATAAATGGAACCCCCGATATTATTATTTCAGTTAGGACTCTTTTGTAAACACTAAAATTGGTGGAAACTTTCCTGTGGGTAAAACTTGAAAATTTTTTTGGGCTCCTCTTGGCTAGAGAACTCTGTAGGCTATGCTGTGTAAGGATTTAAATTATGGTTTATTTTCTCCCTATCCCATCATGTCTGTTGTGGACCTATGGCATGTTGCAAGGGACTTCCCACTGATCCATTATGATTACTTAGATGGCATGACAATAGTGGATTTGAGAAAATTTATGGTGTAGGCAGTCTGGGATTGTTTTCAGCAATGCACATTTATACGAGGTTGTTGTGGAATATTTGATTGCAATTTAAAAGGGTCCTGGGGTCAAGATTCTGGGATTTGGTTGATTTTGGTGATGCTTTTCTGCTTGCTCTCAGTTTAATCCCAGTAGCTGATGTCTACAGAGTTGCAGAGCGTCTTTGATGGATATTTTTAAGAGCTCTTCCAGGTATACTACATGATGGGATGGGTTTTGCAACATTAGAAGATACTATGATGAAAGGATTATCTTTTCTCTGTCAGTGTTTCTTCTGGAACATCTGGCTGCTCTTCTGATGTTGAGAACTATATGGATTTGTTTAGCTCGCTGGTTGTACAACTCTTCTTCATTGCTTGTCAGTGCAGCCTTGCAGGTTTAGTTTGTATTTCACTGTTAAGTTCGAAATGATTTCTTGTTAGATTGGTTTTGGGAGCTTCTGGGTGCCAAAGATTGAAGAGTGATGATTCGTTGTTTATTATTGTTAATATTATCATTCATACTAGTTAAGGATGATGCTTCTTGATGGTCATACTTAGCCCGTGGATGGTTGCTATATTGTGACTCAGAGTTCAATTATTCAAACCTAAGGCTAAGTATATTTTGTCTCTTCCAAACTCAACATTGTGCATTGACATCAGCTGGTTGGTTTCGGACTTCTTGTCTGCATGGGCAAGTATAAAAAATTTCCTTTTCTTGTCTTGTCTCCAGTTTAATCAGCAAAACTGCTGAATTGTTTCCTAGTTTTTGCATGGCGAGATAGAGGATTTTGTATATTTTAGAGTCATGATTGTTTCTCAATGTTCCATAATCTTGCATATCTGATTTTGTGTGATATAAAAGCATCTCTTAACTCGATAAACTTAACTGATATTACGGATCCAAAACGTTTCTGTTTAGTGAGGTCTTGTGAAGTAAGGTTGTCATATCTGTTCTATGGAGCTGGCATCGTTTAACTTGGTGCCAATGGATAAATTAGCATTCTAATATTTTATTTTTCTTTGCATAAAAGAAATAAGAGGACAGACAATGTTTTAAATCTTCTTAGATAATTTCTGCTTGATTGTAAAAAAAATTTAATAAAGTTATGTTGTTTGCCTTTCTTGCCTTGGGACATTGAAGCTCCTGTGTGGGGCCAGAATTATCATTCTAGCATGCTGGATCTTTTAAAGTGCTTGTTGGATGTTGAGACACATGATGAAAAAGCTTTTTTTTTTTGGCTGCTGTGGAGTTGGTGGTGGTGGGTTTTGTTGTATTGCTTCTGTCTCCTATTTTTCCAGGTGTTAACAATCGGATTGATGTCAAATAGCTACTGTTTTTGCATTCCCAGTACTCTTTCTAACATTGTTGGTGTGTCAGTGAATATTTTTTTTAGTAAGATCGTCAGGGTTCTACAGTGCTTCTTGTGGTGCCTTCCTATTGCCTCAATGCCTCATGGTTATGTGTGGTGGGCGGGGCATTTCTTTATATATGAATTGTTTGGATATTTACCCGAAAGCCCGTCCTTAATTTGGATTGCTGGCTGCAACTTTTGTGCATGGAGCTGGAATCACTAGTAATTGCTACACAGCCATACAGCAGGGACTTGGTTCCCGGACCTTGTGCTTGCTCATAGGCTCTCCTGTTGTTTATATTTTCCGATGGAAGGGTTTGATGATGTAATTTTGCCTTCACCTTTCCCATTATTTCTCTCTATTTCACTTTATAACTGATTACTAGATTTTTTATTTGTTTATTCCAACCTTCCTACTGATTCCAGAGTTTTAATCTATTTTTGTTTATTTGCTGTTTTATCCTCTCCACTATCCAGTCTTGTCATATTTGAGTTTGTGGCATTGTAGTAGGACCGGGACATGTCAATGGAACCAGATTTTCATTAAGCCGTTTTACAAGTTCTGCTGCCCCCATTGAATATTACTTGTTGCTTTTCTGTAAAATATAACTTTCAATTTCACGCTCTTCTTTCTTTTCCATTGTCTCTGATGAATATGATAGATGTGCAGGGGGATGTTAATATGATTACTATGATTACTCCTTTCTTTTCTTTTCTCTGTAAATGTGATGGATGTGTAGGGCTGTCTAATCTAATTGCTAAAGTCCCTTGGCATCATTCTTTGTAGCATAGAATCAAATTCCCCTTGCTTTGGGTTTTGTTTGTTGAGTAGCTCACACAAACAGTGGATATAATTAAGGAATTTGTGGTTTTTACTTATTATTGTCATAGATTTTTTAATGTGCTTATCTTTGCTCTTTCTTGGCACTTGTTGCTGTGGCTACTGATAGAATTCTTAATCCTAGAGCTCTTCTGAATTTATTGCATCTACTAATGGTCTTATTGGGCCAAGATTTTTTGTTGCGTCTACTGATAGATTTTTTATTTATTGCATCTACTTGGTCATTTTAAGTAGTGTGGTGTATTTTGTAGTCATTATATAGCTTGGACTTGTATATTTGTTCCCTACTCTAGTCGAAGTTTGAACAATTGTTGGTGATGCACCGGGGCAGTAAAGGGACATCAAAATATTTCTAGTCTGTTGTGTGTGGTGAATATTATGCTTAAATGTACTTTGTTTAAATAGATTTTTGATCTCCTGACTACTAATGATGGGTCTGTGGACCATGAGCTTATGTCCATTGTGGGCTTTAGGACCATGAGCTTTTGATCAGTGGTGAGCTTCATCTCTATTCCAAATCACTGCAAATTTGTCTGGCTTCTTATCATCATGGAGGTTGTGATGAGGTGTCCATATATTTTGATCTGTCTAGTGATGTAATGTGTGGTCGTGAATAGTGACAAAGCAGTTGATGAGGAAGTGGGGATAATGGCATAGGGTACAAGAGAGAAATGAAGAGCAACAACATGATGAGTCTGGCAGTATGAGGTGTAGCAGTCTGACGGCAGAGGCTAGGGTAGGTTGTATGGGAAGTTTGGAGCCATCCAGATTTGAGAAATCTGAGCTGTCCAATTTAAAGATGAGGTGGTATAGAAGAAAGTTGGGGAGATGGTGATCGCATGGTGTGATTGGAGCTGTTGCTGTCAAAGCTTATCTGTGCCATCCATTGATTCTAAAGACAGTTGCAATGGCATGCGACTGAGGTGTGGGACTGATTCCATTTATTTTCAAGGTTGGTTGAATTGGCACGAGAAGGAGGCTGGCAGCTCCTTCATTTTCCTTGCTTGAGATCCCACCATTGATGTGCCAGGGAGCCCCAAATTTCCTACATTCATCATAAACACAAAACCAAAAACAAAAAGAAAGAATAAAGAAGGGCATTCATTACATGTAATTGCATGTGTTTGTTTTTATGATTTGTCTAATACTTGTAATTTGTTTTGGTAGTTCAACCTGTAGTCAAGTGCTGTATTATGTAAGATGGTGGATGCCTGTTGTGGTACTGCATTTTGTATTCCATCCTGATTTTGTTTTCATATTCAAGGTTGAAAAACTGCTTAGCTGTACTCTGCATGGCTAACTAAGAAGCCTAGCCATCCAAGACTTCTCGAATCAAGTAAAAGCAAAGCAAGGTACCGTTACAAAGAAGTGCTCTTTTTTCTTATTGACTCCACCAAAGAACATATGTTCAATTGGAAACACACTGTTGTACCAGAAATCACAGACATGCTTTACAGACTGTAGGTCTCCTCCCCTTGTAGTGTCCTCAGTGATCCATGACTGGGATGCCAGTGGTGCTGTGACAAACAACTATCTGAATGTAACTACAAAACTTTTCCGGCCAATATCTGATCAATGAACTCCCAGATAGCTCTGTCACTGGACATCTTGTTGTATGGCTTCAACATGACAAACAACTATCTGAATGTAACTACAAAACTTTTTCCGGCCAATATCTGATCAATGGATTCCCAGCTAGCTGTGACATTGGACATCTTGTTGTATGGCTTTAATGTGCATGTTGAAGATACATTTGCATCTGACATCCTTTACCCAGTTCAGAAATTCAGAGTTCATTATCAACTATTGTCTTCGCTTTTGTAGCATCTGGTGGCTTGTCCACAATTTTGTGAACCTTTCAATTTGGTTTTATCAAATAATGACTTAAGAACATGGCAGCAAGTCTGGGCTTATAAATCTTGTCTGCAGTGTGATTTTTGATATTCCAAAATTCCTGCGGCATTAATCTCCTGCAGGAGCTTATCGTGTTTTTTTGAAATAATAATATGTGACCATCAAGAGTAGTGTAGTGCCATGATATGTCAAAAGGAGACTCTTGACTTTGGATGAGGTTACTGGCTCATTTAGATGTTTAAAATCTTCATAGCTTAATATCCCTGAGCAATAACTTCATTACCATCGGGATTACTGATTGCTGATTGCCAAGAAAACTCTGGGTTTGCTGGAGCATAAGATAATGAATTTTATTGCAGTTTCTTAGTTTTTCTTATAAAAAGTACCATGGATTTGAGTTGCCTAACTTGACCTAGCCAGCCTTGGGATTATCTCAAGAAAAACTCAGTCTTGAGTGTCTTAAAGAAGATTGTAGTTGCTGTCAGTGAACTGTTGAGAGCTTTTTGGTGTCCACCCTAGCTGCCCTTGCATCAACATTCCTTTGGAATATATTAGAGATGTATTTACTAGATTGCTTTAGGCTGCTTTGAGATACTTCAATTTTCTTTACCAGTGTTGCTAATTAAATCTTCTTAGGCTCCTTTCATATGCTTCAATATTTTCCCAAAAACATATGCTAGAGATGTGTTTATTGGATTGCTTTTGGCTGCTGTGAGATACTTCAGTTTTCTTCACCAGTGTTGCTTATTAAATTTCCTTAGGCTCCTTTCATTGAGATACTTCAATTTTCTTCACCAGTATTGCTTGTTAAATTTCATTAGGCTCCTTTCACATACTTCAGTATTTGGCCAAAAACTTATGTTAGAGATATGTTTATTAGACAGCTTTAGGCTGCCTTGAGATACTTCAGTTTCCTTCCCAAGTGTTGCTTATTAAATTTCCTTAGGCTCCTTTCAAATACTTAAAGTATTTTTTCAAAAAGAACTTGTCTCTTTGTATATTGAAGATGTTTCCTCCAACCTACATGAGTTACTTGAAGAAAGATTTCATTAGAAGTTCTCATATTTTGGGGTACTTAAAGGAGTTTGTTAATTGCACTTAAAAAGAAGAAGAAGAAGAAGAAGAAGAGGAAGAAGATAGAGATCAGAATGGTAGAGGTATCCGAATCCCCCTAATTTCCAAATCTTCAACATTTTTAAAATTCAAAGATCACGACAATTTCCAAGCACTATGATTATTTGTTACATGCCCTTCCTGTTTGACCAAGAGAAGAAACTACCTTTGCATCTAGAAGTGATATCTTTTTTTTGTCGTGACGCAAATAGGGACTCCTAAGGCAGGATGCAATGTGGACTAAACCAGGATTTTTCCATGTGAAATGTTGTTATACACAGTTGTTGAGCAAGAATGTTCTCTTCTTTATTGAAATTGTGTTTGTCAGGAATTTGTTGCATTTTGATGAGACTCTGAGGGATGGATTTGATTTTGGTCACAATTTTTGGGAGAAAGTAATTCTAGAAAGTTGGTTCTTTGATTCCCTGTCAGGTTTTCATTAGATGTCTTCCTGTGAAAGATGATGGCCCATATAGACCCACCCACCCAAGCCATTGCTGGGATCCTCTGGTTTTGTTCTATGTCTTGACATGATGACTTTGTTTTTATCATTTACGGTTGTATCCTCTTTTGAGTTGAGTTCCTTAAGCTGATTGTCTTGCCAAAATATGGCCTGTTTCATAGGATTATCATCTATTATTCCTCTATCCCACAGAAGATCAGAAATTACTTGCATAGGTTCATTAGCTTATATAAAGTAAACAGGTTATTACTGAGCATAGGCTTTGCTATCGGATGCAGAGAAGAATATTACATTTGTTATCTAATTTTAACATAGCTATTCCTTAAGGTTGTGATATGCTGGACTTGTGACATTCCAGCCAACTAGAGGATTTGTTGGCTGCAATGAAGCTGAGTTGCTTATTAGGGGGACTTAAGATGAGATTCAGTTTCCAATCAAGCTCATTGTACTGACTAGCCTTTACCAAGCTTTTGGCATGGGAAGAATCCAAGAGGAGTTCATTACAAGTTTGAAGAGATCAAATAAGGGTTAGATAGTCCCCTTCAGAGGAATTAGTTTTTATTCCCCATCTGGGGCAACAAGCTCGAATTGAGCCGCTACCAAATGCTCAACTGAGGGAAAGAAGGGAAAAAGAGTTGTTCCATAATTGTGAGGAGAAGTGGAATCCGGGACATAAATGTTCGAACCCCAGACTTTTTGTGGCAGAGGCTGTGGAAACTAAAGATTCAAAAGAACCCAGCATTGAGTAGGGCATCATCAATCATCAGCCACAAGAAGCTAAGGTCCCCAAGGCTCGGTTAGTTGCGATTTGAATGCATGCAATTATGGGCAGTTCTCACTTGAAAATTATGCGGGCTATTGGGGAAATCCAATTGAGGGGTGATTTAATCAACTTCGATCGGACCCATCTTTTTACTCTAAGTCCAGATTACCAATGGAGATATTATACAGAGGAAAGGATCCTGCTCAGATGTGAAGCTGTAGTTACAAGTTAAATCACTTCCTTGCCAATTTTTTAGTTCAAGCACTTGGGAGATGTGATGTGGTTTTGAGAATATAGTGGTTAGCCATATTGGGACCCACTGTATTGGATTTTTTCATCCTTCACATGAAGTTTAATAATCAGGGGAGGGAGGTATTCCTTCATTGGTTAGAAAGGCAGAAGATACCCTAGTCGAGGGGGGTGATTGCTAGGTCCCTACTTTAGAAAATAATGGGGTGATATTCAAGACCATTTATTACAGCAGTTTGAAGGAGTGTTTAAGGAGCCCCAAGGGTTGCCTCCAATTCAAGACCATGAGAATAGTTTTGAGTCAGTGTAAGGCCTTATCGCTACTCTTGTTGCTAGAAAAGAGAGAGAGAGAGAATGGAGTTGGCTGGTTAGGAAGGCCAATGGGAGTTGGCTGAGTTGTCTAGATTATAGGGCTCTAAACCATGAAACAATTAAGGATAAGTAATTGTAACAGTAATAGATGAACATGAGGCTACTATTTTCTCTAAGCTGGATTTAAGGTCCGATAATAACCAGATTAGAATAGAGTTGGATATTCAAAAAATAGTTTTTAGAGTACATAAGGGACATTACGATGTCCTAGTTATGCCTATTGTGCTAATGAATGCTCCCACACATTTCAAGGGCTAATGAACAAAATTTCAAGGATTTTCCTTGAAATTTGTTTTGGTATTTTTTGATGATATATTGATTCATAGCCCCAACCGAGAAGCACACGAGCTTCACTTGAGAT
>JAOVVI020006525.1:0-15192 GCA_028571085.2 Nepenthes alata | reverse complement strand
ACCGCTAGTCGAACTCACTGCGAGGGTTTTGGTTCATTTTGTTCAGATCTGGGGTTTTCTTTGGGGGGTTTGTTAGTTTTTTTTTTTCAAATTATGACTTATAAGGATTTGAAGTTTTTTTTTTTTTTTTATCCAATAATAATAAAAGAGCCTCTAAGTTACAATTGGGGCGGTACGAAAAGCCCTTCTGCATCCTCCCCACTGAAGCGAGCTGGAAAACGGAAGTTGGAAAACCCAGCAGTGAGAGGACGAAGCCATGGAAGGGGAAGAAGGAACGCAGAATGCTCACCTTATACTAGCTCGCAAGCTCTTCCTTCTCACTCACCCCGACGTTCAGGACATCGAGAAGGTTCGTCTCAGAGAAGAGGTCTTCGACGCCGTCAAGTCCGACGGTAAATACTTAGCTGAAACCCTAGTTGTTCGATCTCCGTTTAGTATATTCGGTCTAATTCATCTAATTTTTGATTGATTTTCCCGTTGTCGTACTTGTAGATATGGCTCGGCTCTACGAAACCCTAGCGGCTGACAAGATTATAGAGATGGATCAGTCGATTTTGGATTCCATGCGTGCGAAGATCGGCGATGAACTCAGGAAGCTCGACGAGAAGTGAGTTTTTATGTGCTTTTTTTACTTCAAGAAAGTCTCAAATTGCCTTATCCCGGTGAAATTTGGCTTTCAGGAGGTGTGTTGGTCAGGGTTTAACTTGTCTTGGCCGGGCTCTGCACACCATGTACGAATTCTTATAATCTGTGCCCTGACCGTCTTAATCACGATAAGGCCTTGCTAGAATTATCTGGATCTGGGACATACGATGGCAAAGAGTGATAGACGTCAGTGGCCCCATCTGAGGCTACAAATCATATTCCTCAATGTGGAAAAATTGGTTGAAAAATAGGGCTTATCTGAGGTTTTCTCCTAATAGCCATGTGTTTCGGGTGACTCTGTTTGAGGCAGGTTCTCAGAGTGAGAAGATTTGTCAGATTTAGGCCGAGGTTATTCACCATAGATTTGCTAGATATTTCTGTCTTCTATTGTAGCCTCTTGAGAATTTTCGGAAGAACACCTGGGTTAGATCTTAAGGCAATTGTAATTAAAATGAGAATGGTGAGAGGGATGAGTGGTATTGTGTCATCAGTGGTGTTGGGTATAGCATCAACTGATGATCCCATGAATAAGCCCAGAAAGGAGAAAGCATTAACTGGCTAATTAGGCCCAAGTTCAAAGAACACAGAGTCCGATTTTGACTCAATTTTAGTTAGAACAAATCAAAATTGGATAGGCGATCGAGTGGTCAAGCAATTGTTGAGCAAATTGGGTAATACGCTCTAATGGCTACATATTCTAATGTCAAGCTGAGCGGTTAATCTAACCGAACAATTCAGCCAACCAAGTGGTTAACCAATCAAGTAGTTTGTATATTTTGCAATTAACCCAGGCAAGGGTCTTTAAATGACCAATGTCAATTGCTCATCATCATTAATTTGATTTTTAGTCGTTAACCGTATTTAGTAAACCCCATAATCAAAACCTCCACAATGGCAGTTGAACTAATGTCTCTAACTAGCCTAATTATTCAAATTGTAGTCAGTTATTCTTTTTCAAGAAACCGCCATCAATTGGTGACATTGTTATAAATACATCCCACTTCCTTTTAAAAAAGGGTCTGATTTTGGAAAACAAAGATAGAGCCTAGCCCTCTAATATATTTATTCTTCCACAAAAAATAGAGCCAAGTCCTCTGTCTCTCTCTCTCTCATCTTTTGGGCCTCTTTCACGCTCTAAATTTTTGGGAAGGATACTAACTTAAACATCAGAAGATATATCAGAAAGCGAGACCCGATTCCTTTGAGCTTTTGTTTACTGTTGTGGTATGCAGGATCCACATAAAAAAATTGAGAATCTAGCTCAAGTTAATTTGAATCATGATCTAGATTTTAGGTGCACAGAAAAAAGTGTGATACCTATCAAATACATGGCAACGTCTCCAAGTAACCACACATGGAACTCTAAGCCTTGTAGGCTCCGTGGCTGTTTACACAATGAGGGCACATACTAGGTTTATTTCCTTTGAGATCAGTCAAAGAAAATTTATTATCGTTGCAGTTGACTGCCTCATAATGTGGATATAAGCCTCTCATCTTGTCAAGATTACAGAAAAAATATTACAGAATTCATGCATCAAAGGGATACTAAGTGACACCTCCTCAGAACTGGAAGGTGTTATGCGCGACACCTTTGCTACAAGGGATATTGAGATCCTATTGGTATCTCCATCTCTGAGTAGCAGGAGGCTGAAATTTCAGGGGTAGCTACAGGTTTTGATATCTCACTGTTTCAACCAATCTTGTCACTTATTTTCTGGAGGCCTTCAATCTCTCCGGACGCTAGTGTAGTTGGCCCTTTGTCTGACTTCATTGTAGAAGAGAACTTTTCCACCTGGAAAGTATATATTTGTTTTTTACTTTGATTTTGTTATTGGTTTTTTTATTGTTTCTAACATGCTCTTTTGTTGTCATTGGAGCTAGCAAATCAAGTTAGGTGTAGGCTATTTTTTCAGGATCAAGAAACTGCGCGCTTGTCAAGATTATACGTTGATCTAGCTATAGTTAGGGCCTTGAAATGTAGAGTGGTGGCTGTTAAGGCCAGGGCATCAAGTCTCGAGGATAGATTGGTCCACCTAGAGAAAGAATTGACCGATTGGATAAGCAGAGCTCATGACACGAAAAGTCGAAATAGTTTGCTTGAAGATCGAGTTGTTGCTGTAGAGGAAAGAGTTAATTCTTTTGAGAACAGGGCTATTGAAGCTTATCAATGCGCCTTTGTGGATGAACACATTACTAAGGGATGGCTGGCAATCTTCATGAAGCTTGAGGAAACATTGATTAGTGTTTGACTAAAGGAACTGGGTTATTTGCTGGATGCCTGATTCAATGAGGGCACCAATCTTTGTAGGAGGATAACTATTCTGGTGACTCCTGATTTTCCAGTTGGCTGCTTGGACATAAGGAATTCTAGAACTGTTTCAGCCTCAAAAGTGGATTTTGAGGCTCAAGTGGATCCTCAAGTCCATGCTTCTAGTGCCAAGGATTAGCTATAGGGTTATGCTGTCAAATTCCTCATCCCTTAATTTGTAATACGGTTTCATAGGTTTGCAAGCAAATGATGTAATTTATACTCCAATGAATACTTCTTGAATTGTTTGCCGCACCATATAACCAAAACTAATTCTCATATGCGAATGTAGATTGTGGGCTCTAGCTCCCGAGCATATGAATTCTTGAGTATTGATCATGTGATGGTTGAACTAATTTCTGGCTAAGTTGTTAGACTGTTGTCGCTGGTAAAGGAGGACCCCGTCCTTGACTGTATGACTGATCTTGTGTGTCCCGTAGAGGGGTTTATTATCATTTACGCATATGTAGTGTCGCTAAGGTTCAATTGGTTGGGTGACTATATTATAGACGAGTTTTGGAGGACCTTAACTCACCTGATAGTTTACCTTTCAAAGGAATATTGAATGCCTTGGTCTCAATCCCCCGAGTCTTATTGTATTTTCTATGTGTGACCAAGCTTAGGGCTGTATGGTTCTCTTGAACTTATATCATAATCGCCCACTTGGGTTAGCGCATTTTAGCAGGTATAGCACTGAAAACAACTGTCTAACTTAAGGTCAGTCATGGCCAAATTATTGTACTTGTGACAATTAATAAACACATGCATGCATACAAACTTGGACAAAAAAGAGTTTTTTTTTTTACTAATGATTGTTCAAGATATTTATATTCTCAAATTATATTAAAGAAGGGGTAGGGCATATCTATTAGCTCCTAGATTGGCCTTTTCATTGGTTGTACTCTTTGAGGTTAAGACCATTCCAAGTGCACGAGATAAGCTTTCCGACCTGCGTATGTAACTTATACCCTCTGTTCCGGAGTATTGCAAACATTAAGGATGGCCATTCCCATGTTAGGGACAACTTATTCCTTTGTGTAAGTTTTCCAGTGGCTTTGATGTTCCTTGATGCTAAGTTGCTAACTTCAAACATTTGTGCTTTCACCTTTTGATTGTAATATTGAGTGGCTTTTTGTTGGTAAGCTACTGCTCGGATGTGAGCTACTTTTTTAGCTTTCTCTAAAAGATTCAAATTCTATCTGAAGAGTTGAGAATTTTGATTTGGAATAAAATTTTCCATCTAGTAGTTTGGTAAACCTATTTCCACTAGGATCATCTCTTCCATTCCATAAGCTGAATGGTGTCTCTCGAATGGGTTTTCTTAGGGTTGTTCTGTATACCCAAAGCACAGATGGAAGTTCATTTGCCCAAGCACTTTTGTCCTTGTCTAGCTTGGTCTTCAAACCGTTGATTATCGTTCAGTTGGTCACCCTTGCTTGCCCATTTGTACGTGTGTATGAGATTGATGTGCGAATTAATCGTACTCTCATACCTATATAGTATTTCGTCAACCTTTGTCTTGAGAATTGAGTACTATTGTTGGTGATTATAACCTTTGGTATCCAAATTTGCAGATAATACCATTATCAGCTACTATTTGGGTGGTTAGGCCAGTTGGAGATTGATTAGTTCAATCATCATTGTGTATGTTCTAATCATAAGGTTTATTGGAAGCAATGAATGTATAAAAATCATATTGATGATGATGAGCAGTCAATATTGATCAATTCAGAGACCATTGTTTGGGCTGACTGTAGAGTATACAAACTGCTTGTTTGGGTTAACCGCTTGATTGGGTTAGTCGTTCGGTTGGATTAATCACTCGGTTGACATTTGAATATATAGGCATTTGGGCCTATAACCCAATTTTCCCAATAACTGCTTAATCATTCAGTAACCTGTCCGATCTTTATTTATTTTAAATAGAGTTGGGTCAAGACAAGATTTTGTGTTCTTTGAGCTTGAGCCTAATAAGTTGGTTAATAGTTTTGCCTCTCTATGCTTATTCATGAGCTCATTGTGCTAATCAGTTGGGCTTGCTAAGTTGATGCTATACCCAACACTAGCCCCATATGCTTGGATGTTGAATTTAAGCTTTGAGGATGATTGAAAGAAGGATCAAATTAGCCAATTCTTTGTATTTTTCAAGCGCTTCTTCCCAAGGGACTCAAAGTCAGTGAGCAATCAATGTTGATTAGTTGCGTCAATCAAATACTTGCAACCTGTGGCTTTGGTAGAAATTTCTTGATTGTTGACTGCATACTTTTGCTTTAAAACACTTCATTTCCTGGCTCATTTTTGGCTATAGAAGGAGCCGATTTCATTCCATCTTCTTCATCCAATTCCCATACCTTAGCAACTAATAGGCTCGGTTGGATCTTTCCATCCTTTTCTTGCTTGGTGCAATTTTTATTCTAGACGGAATAGAGATGAACCTAATGCCATGGTGTTCTATTAGGTGTCATTGACATGTCTATCTTGGTTTTCTTCCTTTAGAGGGGAAGCTGTCTTAAGTTTTCCTCTTTTGCGCGGTATCATCAATTGGACTGGTTTTCCACCTTGGTTATTACAAGTGGAACCTTATGCCTTTGAGTGTATCTTGGCTTATGCATCCTTTGATGGGATTAGCATATCGGTCAAGATATATCCCTTGTGGGTATTCTGCTGCCCACCATCATTTTATGGGAGTTGCCTGGCTGAGTGTTGCCTTTTCTCTTTTCATTTGGACGAGTTTCTGGCTGAATGTTGCCTTTTCTCTTTCCATTTGGACGAGCTTCTGTTGTAGTAAGACATGATGAATGTTTTGCTGCTGCCGATGAGGTTCATTATCTTGATGTTTTTTTTATTCCTCAAGCCTATTGACTTAGTATATTCATGTCCAAATGTATCTTGTACATTATTGTTACCAAGGATGAATAAAAAGCTGATCCTTTTTATTTTTTGTGTTCGGATTGTATTCTTTGATATGCTTCTTTCGTATTTGGATTTGTGTACATCCGTATGGAAACGTAAAGTCACCTAAAGTTTTGATTAATCGACAAATCCGATGAAAGCTTTCATGAATCTGTCTTAATGTGTAAGAGTATGCCATATGATAACCGGGCAACCGACTTTTGAGTTTGATAAAATCTGACAACTGG
The DNA here is from genome assembly GCA_028571085.2 of Nepenthes alata. Lineage (NCBI taxonomy): Eukaryota > Viridiplantae > Streptophyta > Magnoliopsida > Caryophyllales > Nepenthaceae > Nepenthes > Nepenthes alata. Next base: position 9,099 of record JAOVVI020006525.1, on the reverse strand, counting down.
GCTATTTGACAAATCAGTGTGCTTAAGTAAACTAAATTGGAATTTTAAGAGTTTAGCCAGTTTGTCTCCTGGGACTAGTTGGATTTTAATTTTGTTGTATTTGACCAGCTAGTTGAATGACAACTAGTGTAACGTCAACGTTATGATGACTCTTGTAATTGAGATGACCCATTGATAGCACATTTAATGCTACATCAAACGGCATTCTTCTCTTTCATACACGTGATGAGTCGTTTGTAATTTCATTGTTGGCAGTTGTCAATACGTAACATTTGGATTGTTTTAAACATAGCGGAAAACATGTCTTATTATGAGATATTTAAGGAAAAAGATGTGTCGTTTGGATCATTATTTTGCTCAAAATGTATCGCTTCCAAACTTTATCCACATTTTTCAAATTTTGTTGCTTTCTTTTCCTCCATTTAAACTTGAGTCGGGCCTTCTTTCTGCTTCTACGCTTTCTCGAAATGAATTTTTGAACCCCAAGTTTTCAAAGTCCCTCAATCTCATTTCTTGTTTTCAACAATGGCTCTGCAAGGAACTCATCAGACTGTTGTGACATTGCCTCATGTCTGTCACTATCTAATATACTAAATATCTACGATAGGTTCGATATTCCGACTGCCACTGCATTTGTGCACGTCCTGAAATGTCTGTGAAAAAGAGAAAAAGATGCACTGGATGCTGATAATCTGAATGTGAAGTAATAAGCAGATATCTCTAATTTACTAGAAGCTAAGATCGAGGGAGGAGAATCGGATATGCCTTGGGAATTAGCTAAATGTTGACAATATTTAATGTTCCAATGAGAAAACCTGAGGTTCATAGTAAATTGTGGTAGTGAAAAATAGTTCATGGTTTGCCAACCATCGGAAGATGGCATTGCCATAGATTGAGTGGAATGCCAAATAGGTATTTTGCTTGTACCCTGCTTGTATATTTGCATTTATGGTCATGATGTGTTGTTTTTGGAAATGTTCAATGCCTACATTCTTGTTTTACAGTCTATGGAAGAAATGCTTCATCCATTAACTTGTGTTATTGCTTTGAGTGCAAACTTTTGAGGGTGGGGACGGGAAACAAAATTTTGGGATTTATTTCCAATCAAAATATAACATTGAATTTATGTCATGCATCACTTGTGGTTTTTAGAGGAGCACTGCAGCTCTAGAAATTGTGTGATTGAAAGTGATTGATGTCTCTCAGGTCTCCATATATATAGTATTGCACTTGACGTGGAAGTGAGATGCTTTGCCCGGGGAAGGAACAATCTGAATGTTCTGGACCTATTGTCTTCATTGTCATGTATTTGATGATGCGCTAGAAAGCATGCAGCAAATCTTTGATCAACTGCACACTTTAAACACTTCTTGATACCTTCTTTGAATTGATTTCAATGTTGACCGATGAGTTGTCAGTAGCATTCCAGAAACTGAGATACATGCAATGGATATCTGATCAATTATTTGAATTGTTTTGCACTTTTTTTTGAAGAAAATATATCTGATATTGATGACGAATAAGCTCAAATAACATCAAAGGGATGCTAGTGCACACAACCTACGAAAAGCATAACACATAAAAGGTAGGTAATCCTAGTCATGCAAAATGTAAATCGATCAATGACTGAAAACACAACAAAAGGCATAACGAAATCCTATCTGAGTACACTTGCGCTAGTGCACATACACATGCCAAGATGGGAAACTTGTTATAGCCCTTGCCTTTCTCATAATTCTTATTTGGTCGAACCCTTTTAACTTTTTGTTGCCCATCTTGTTTTCAATGCTAGGATTGGTGTTAGAATATGTTCAGCCTGTGGAAGAACTTTTTTTGTTATTGGAAAGAAGAGAGCTTTTATTTTTCTAAATTTTCTCTATCTTTAGTTGACTGTATTTTTTTGAGTGCTCTGCATTATTGTTTTCATTTTCATTGTGCTATTTGACTTGCAAATTAAGTTTACTTGATTGTCTTTACCACTTGGTGAAAGAACAATGATCTGATGATAAAGGTTGAGTTGAAGATACCATTCAAATTCTTGATAATACTGTATAAATGTCAGGAAGAATATACTGCCATTTCTATGAAACCTCCTAAATTTTATTTGGGTTAATGGGCATTTGTGTTTACTATAATGGCAAATAAAAGTGATCCGATGATGGAAGTTGCCTCTTTGATGTCGTTCCAATTCCTGAGAATAGGACTTTATCAATCGGACAGAGCTCTATGAGTGGAAAAGAAGAGACATCTGAGGATCCAAAATCATGTACTCCTTTGTGTATGTGCATATTTTTTGTTTTTCGACTAATCTTTTGCAATCTCCTTTTGCAATAGCAACCTAACAAGATAGAGTTATAAAACTTCTATGATGATTTCGCTAACAAAGTCAGTACAGATTTTCCCCTCTTACCATCCTATTTGAATCTGAGTCTTCTTAGACTGTCCTGCAAATTCTTTCAAATTATTTTCCATTGTTATATACAACAAAGGATTTCTCTTGTATTTTGGTTTTTCCTACTGAGTAAAGTTCTGCTGCTAAGATTGTAGATAGATTGCTCAGCGCATCCTTTCAAACTATTTTAATTTATCTGAAGAACAAAGCATTACATTCTGCGTATATATTCTTTTGTATTGTGACTGAAAATATAGACAATAGCCATGTTGAGTAATCAAGGGTAGGTTGATGGTTTTCTTCTTATGCTCAGGTCAATCACTTATTTTCTGCTCCTCTTCACCCCCTTCTCCTTCTTACAAAATGAAAGATTCTATTATTTTCTTACTGTCATTTCAAGTAAATTTAATCTCAGTGCTCATGTTTTCTTTCTAGAAAAACTACCTAAGTTCTTTGGTTAATATTGGTGTGTCATTCAATAAAACTACATGGTATAGGACACAAATTGAGGAACACCAATTAAGGATTGAATATTTCAGATGTTATTGCCTATGTTACTTTGTCGCAGAAGGGTGTGTGGACCAACATTTTAGTATTCCAACCATCTTCATGTGCAAATTGAATATGAGATAGGATGACTGCACTCACTTGGTTTTTGAAGCCATCAGACATACACAATTATTGGTATTGGGGCCCCGATTTTGATATTTTCCGCACCGTGATCATATCACAATATATCTGCCCATGCTGCTTGTCAACTCGTGATTCTTAGAAATTTTTTTCTTTTGGTTATTCAATATTGATATGTATTGTTCATTACCGATATTTCTGCAAACGATATCAATACTGATATTTTCATTTATGCCACCAGATGTTGCTTACGACTTCAATCAACTTAGTTGGAGTGGACTCTTAAAAGACCACCATATTGTTGAAGGGGATTGTTGGTTGTTTTTTACCATAATAGAATGACCTGACTAAATCTCATCAAGTTCTACCTGATTGACACCTTTTGCTTTGATTATGCATTTTTTCATTGGTCCTGATTTATTTGGGTTGAACGGGTGATTTCTTTGGAGTAATTAGTTGGTTAGTCAAGTGCTGTCTTTTGTTGCTGATGTCCCTATGTTGGCTGGTATTATCGGTTCTGTTTGATTGATTAGATAGAGTTAGTTGAAGATGTCAGTTCAACCTGACTGCCAATAAACAAACCATTCAGGCAGTCAAATAAAAATTCATCAGAAAAAAGGGCATTATTGTTAACTGTCTGAGATGGAACATTCAGAAACTGCACAAGCAGTTGGGGTGTGGATAGAACGTTATTTCTGTTTTCTTTCATGCTTCTACAAGTTCTGGGTGCTAAGCATTTTGCTGACACTTGCTTATGCGTTCAGTTTTGCTATTATTAAACATTCTTGTTGCATTTGCTTAGGATTGCTGATGCTGAAGAAAATTTAGGTGAAAGTGAAGTTCGAGAAGCTCATTTGGCTAAATCCTTGTTTTACATCCGAACTGGTGACAAAGTAAAACCTCTTTAATCTCTGTTCTTATAAATCTACCAAAGAGCAAGGTTACTGTTTAAATTTCCCACATGTGATTTATTTTCTAATGGCAATAGGACAAAGCACTGGAACAACTGAAGGTTACTGAAAGCAAAACAGTTGCCGTTGGGCAGAAAATGGATTTGGTATTCTATACTCTGCAAATTGGTTTTTTCTACATGGATTTCGATCTGATTTCTAAAAGCATAGATAAAGCGAAGAAGTGAGTGGTCAACATGGAATCATTTCCTTTCTCACAGCTTGAAGCTCTTTTATCTTTTTTGCTAGCATTTATGTTGATATCTGATGCAAAGTTTCCGTGTCTTGCTGCTAGCTTATTTGAGGAGGGAGGCGATTGGGAGAGGAAGAACCGTTTAAAGGTGTATGAGGGCTTATACTGCATGTCTACACGAAACTTTGACAAGGCTGCGAGCTTATTCTTGGATTCCATCTCAACCTTCACAACATATGATCTTTTTCCTTATGACACCTTCGTATTCTACACCGTTCTTACTAGCATTATATCTTTGGATAGAGTTTCTTTGAAGCAAAAGGTAATCAGGGTTCAAGTTTGCACTAGTCTCCTTCTAGCAGTCCCTGTCTTCATTTCGTTTTTAAAGCTGTCGTGTGGATAAAAATATTGATATTGGTTGTCATATCAGTATTGTACATATCTGACATACGCATCATTATCGTATATATATCGGATAAAAAAAAATCTGAAAATCATAACCTAATATGGCCATATTGGTGAAATATCATCCAATATTGAAACATTTGATGATATTGTTGCGGTTTTGGAAAATAATCGGTATCGTGGGATTTCAGTACCGATACATATCAACTGCTATGTATCATGTCGGCTGATAATTGTATCAATGTAAGCTAGATGGATATGATAATCAATATTGTTGTATGTGGCAGGTAGTGGATGCTCCTGAGATACTGACAGTGATTGGGAAGATTCCGTGCTTATCAGAGTTCTTGAACTCCCTGTATGATTGTCAATACAAGTCATTTTTCTCGGCATTCGGTTAGTACAATATTTTTTTGGGTTATCTTAATGCATGACATCATGAAGTCGCCTGGTCATGTTACCACAACATCATTTGATAGGGCCTCATATTATGAATGAAATGCTCATATGAGGTCATTTTAGGGGCTTGGCACTTTGACATTATAAAAGGCTGGAGTGCAAAAAGGGGATGGCTCTAAAGAGGCTTCTAAAAATGTTTACTTGGTTGAAGTATCATGATCAGGAATCCCTTAATCTCTATTTTGAATAAATAATCCCCAAAATAAAATTTCAGTTAGTAAAAAATTATTTACGGTACGTTTGGTTACTGGAATGAAATAAGGCGGGAATAGAATAGTTATTCCAGTGAATAGAAAATGATGGGAATATAGTTAGAATTGTTATTCTCATGTTTGGCTATTGGAATGGAATAGAATAAGGTGGGAATTAGTATTCAATTGTTTGGTTTGTAAAATAGTATAAGGAATAAGGTGAAAATAGTTATAATAATAATAATAGTAATAATAATAATGATAATAATAATAATAATAATAATAATGGTAATAATAATAATAATAATTAAACATAATAATATGTAATAATAATACCTAATAATAATAATAACAATTTTCAGGGAATATTTATTCCCGGTTAAATTTATAACCAAGCGGTTAAATTTGTAACCAAACGGAGAAATTTCTATTCCTAGGGAATAGAAATTATATTCCCACCTTATTCTCTCCAACCAAATATGCCATTAATGTTAAACCATTTCTCCAGAACATTGCTCTTACAATTCATCTGTGACATTTTTTACAAAATTTTGAAAAACCTTACGTCTATCGCAAACATAAAATTTTGAACAACATTTATGAAAGGCAGTAAACAAATATATTTTCCGCCTTAAAAATAGTAAATTAGGTGTAGCATAAGATTTGCACCTGAAAAAAGAGGGAAAATACATTTTTTAAATTTTGCGTTTACAAATATTATTCCAACTTTTTTTATTTTTTGACTCACCGAAAAATGTTTGTGATAAATGTGAGTTTTGTTTTTAAAAAAATGGCTGTAGACGGGTTGTAAAAATAGTATTTCTTGATTCAGTTCATGTAATCATTCATTTAAAAATCTTGTGAATGGCATCAGTTGAAAATTAGTTTTTCTTTTTTGCTTATATAAATATGTTCTTTCCTTATTATGGTCTCTGTGTTCATAAATGCTAGCATTTTTGTCTTTGGTCAAACATCCCCACAAAAAGGAAAAACAAAAGGAAAGGAAAAAAACTGGAACACAGCTTAATTTATGTCTTTGAGATACCAATACCAATATCAAAGACAATAGATCAAATGAACAGAGTTTTCTTCGTTGAATCACTGGAGTCTTTTCATCATCCTCATGAAAATCTGCGCCGTCACACATTCTTGCATTAGAGTAATTTGGAACTGAAACTTCGAGAAATCCTTCAGTGGTCAGTGAATGGAAGACTGTTCTACGATCATGTGATTAGTAATTTTGTGACATCTGCTTGCCCGAATTCTTCAATCGCAGAGATCATTACCTCTATTTGAATAGTTTTCGTTAATTTTAATATCTGGATGAATTGCAGCTGGCCTGACAGAGCAAATAAAGTTTGATCGATACTTGCATCCTCACTTCCGCTATTACATGAGGGAAGTGAGGACCGTCGTTTACTCCCAGTTCTTGGAATCCTACAAGAGTGTTACCATTGACGCAATGGCAAAGGCATTTGGGGTTACCATAGAGTTTATTGATCTGTAAGTGGCTTCATTTCTTGGATCCTCTGATCAATTCTCAGGGAGCTGTTGCAGTTGTATTTTAGAGTCTTTTTATACTTTTAACGGTAAAGATTTAATCTCGATAACTTGGATGGTTAGAAATATGGGATGGGTGCACACCTTTATTGTGTTGTTCATGGGTGAAGATATTGGTATTAATCGTGGTAGAGTCATTATAGACCGTATCAAACATACATATCACTACCAGATGTTGCGGATGTAAAATATTTTCTTGTGACCACATCAAAAGTGAGCTATATATTGAATTTTGACACTCTTTAATCATATATTTTTTTTATTTGTGAAGTTTTAATTAATTTTATTAAATATAATCTTGATATCCTTATATGTTATTGAAAAATATTCAAAATTTTGGTCTATATATGTTTTATATCTGTACGAAATATGTGGATTTAGAAGATTTATGATTTTAAATACATTTAAGACTTATGGGTTTAAGCTTCCAAAAGGAAAACAAAGTAAAAACAAAAAAAAAGAAGATAAAACATATCGGGATATTTTCTCTTTAGGAGAACTTCTTGATACCTGTACATATCGGCCGATATTTCATCTATGATGTTCTTAAAACTCTATGATAAAATCTTCATAAACTAGTAGCATAGGGGATGATAAAAAATGGAAATTCTCATGCTCTCTTTGTTTGGGTGTCTCCTTTCGATTTATGCGGTATCATAATTTAATGATTTCGTGCCTTTCCAGGGAGCTGTCACGCTTCATTTCTGCGGGGAAGCTTCACTGCAAAATCGACAAGGTTGCTGGCGTTTTAGAAACCAATCGACCGGACGCAAAGAATGCCCTCTATCAATCAACCATCAAGCAAGGCGACTTCTTACTGAACCGGATCCAGAAGCTTTCGCGTGTGATCGATCTTTGAATCACCGGGATAGCAAAGGGAATACTCAGGATATTGTTTTGTCGTTGTGGTCAGAGCAGTGCCCTCCAAACTGTATCATCGGAAACACTGCTTTCGATATTTAGAAGCATAGGCTTACTGATTTGCTTGTTAGGGTATGGTATTGTTTAATGGATATGTTCTGTTTGCGATTGATTTGGTTGGAAAAGTTCCAAGTAAAATGGTGAACTTTCCTGTTGCTGGTTGAGGAAAATGCATTTTGTTCGAAGTACCCTATTGTTTGGTAGATGTGTTGAGTGTTGTGGCGGCAGAGATGGTGGTAAGATGGCGGTGATTGTGGCGGCAATGGTGGGTTGGTATCAATGGCCGTGTGCTTTGTTTCCATTTGATTTGGTTGGAATATCCCAGATTAAATGCTGAAGTTTCTTGTTGCTGGTTGAGGGAAATGTATTTTGCTTGAAATACTCCATTGCTGGGTAGATGGGTTGAGTTTTCGGGCGGCGGAAGAGGTGGCAGTAGAGGCAGAGGTGCTGTGTCAAGGGCTGTGATTGTTTTCCATTTTTTGTATGAAAAGCATTTTCGATTTAATTTAGCAAATTTGGTTTCCACTTTGCATGTTCCTTTCTCTGTGAAAACAGTTGAATATTTGATCACGACCTTCTTTTTTAAAAAAACAAAAACAAAAATAAAACAAACTTGTGTTTTGAATGTCGGACTCCAAAGAAACACAAGTGTTTGAGCGTGAAAAGGTAAAAAAATAGAGAGAAAAATATTAAGTTTTATGTGGAAAATTTTTCTTTGAATGAGGAGAAAAATTTTCGAGACTCATGACCCGAAGGATGCTTCACTATGGGTGAAAGAGTTACAAGTGTAAATGGTGGAATTATTTTTCCTTTTTCTACCTAGTCTCTCTCCTTAGTTATTTCTTAGAACTCTCTTCGATCTTGTTCAATCCCTCTTTCTTTAGAGTTTTGGCTATGTATTTATAGTGGGAGATTGCCTCTTGAGAGAGGTTCGCATGACCGTCGACGTATGATGGGAGACTGTTCACCTGCTTTGCTGGCAAGGCTATGTGGTGTTAGACATGCTGGGAGGCTATTTATCTACTCTGCTGGCCGTGTCAGGCATGGCGTGTGTAGGTAGGCAAGCCGCCGACGTCGTTGATTGGGCCTTACCGTGTCAGGCGTGTTGACCCTTGATGTCAATATTGAAGTGACAAGGCGTGCTCTGAGCGTTATTATGTACTGTGGAGGCGGCACTTTGCAGAGGTTGCGTGATCCTTGGTAATAGTAAAGATGCTGAGCTGATGCTCTCGGCCGTGTCCTTAAACAGTGTGTTTTGTCCTTTTGTGAGTACGCGGACTCATTGAGGAAGATAGCTCTCGGACGTCAACTGTTTTCTTGATAATTGAAGAATCTTTGGTCCATTGTGAAAAGTCATTGGGTCTTTGTGTCAATCATTGACCTCTCGAGTTAATCTGG
>JAOVVI020006524.1:0-14912 GCA_028571085.2 Nepenthes alata | reverse complement strand
GCCGTGCGGCCCGGTGCTCGAGAAGGAGAATATTGGGGTTTCTGCAGATGCCTATATCCCATCTGTGGCGGCTGTTCCAGAGAGGAGCTCTGGCTACTCTCTGGGTTTTCTTTCGTTTTCTATTTTTTTCTTCAAATTTAAAATTTCGTATTTCAAATTTCAATTTTGAAATTTGATTTATTAGGGTTTCTCACTGCCGATTTTAGCTGGGTTACCATGCTCTGGCTGCTGGGGATGAGATTCCCTGTTCTGGTTTTCCTGCGGAAGCTACGGCTTGGTTACTGTCTGGTTTGTGTTTCTTGGACAGATTTGCGATTCCCGGTGTGTTACAGATAGATTCTTTGTGCTGCTTTCGTGGTGTGAGAATCTGGGTCTGCAGTTCTTTGGTTTTGGGCGCTGCTGTCTGATGCTAATGCCAGCTCTCGCGTTGCTAAATGGATTTGACGCAGACGAATGTCCTGTGCTACTGGCTATGATGATTCTCAGCCTGTGTGTTTCCTTCCTGTTGGACGGGTTAGGGGATGCCCGTGCAGCTCTAGCTTGGGACAATGCCATGGCTTAGGTGCTAAAGAGTTAGCCGAGGCCTTGTTTGGATGTAGGAGATCCTACTGATGCGGTGGAGTAGAGTATCTGCTCAAAGAAGCTCTGGCTTCTCTCTAGGAGCTTTTCAAATTTCAAATTTGAAATTTGAGGCCTTCGATTTTTGTCGTCGCCGGCAAGGTTCATTCTCTGAGGCCCTCGATTGCTCTCTCTGGATCGTTTCTTTCTTCTTCCCGGGTTCGCCCCTTTGGCGGTGCACTCAGTGTCTCTGATTGGGCTGTCGGCTCTTGCAAGTTGGCCCTTTTCTTCATCTGATGGAGCGATTCCTGCCTTGGTGCCTGGTGCTCGGGACGGATCTGCTTGGGGTTTCCTGCAAAAGTCCTTCACCCATCAGGAGCGGTTGTTCTAGAGAGAAGCACTCGCTTCTCTCGGGGTTTTCAAATTTCAAATTTGAAAATTGACTTTCTATGGGTCTCTCGCCTCCACAGATTAGGGCTGGGCTTCCATGCCCCATGCTGATGTGGCTGCTGGGGCTGATTGTCCCTGTTCTGGTTTCGATGCGGAAGCTTTGGCTCTAGTTGCTGTTTGGGGGTCGCTGATGCACATTGCTTTGCTGATGCAACATCTCAAGATGTTGCAATTGCTCTCTGCGCTGAATTGTGACATCGATGCCGATTTGGAATAGACTCTACTGGGTCATCCGGTTTTTGCTCTCACAAACCCTCGGTATGAGTAGCCTGGAGTTTGGTTGGCCCTGGTGGGCTGCTGGATGGAGTTGTCATGATCAAATCGATTCTGCTGGGCACTCCAGCTCCTCTCTCACTTGCCCCCTGGTTAGGTTTTCCGGTCTCTGCTCGTGCCTGTCCACATACAGTATGGACCGATTTGGTGGTGCGGTTGTTTCGATAACTTGCTGACGTGGCCCGTATGCCCTTTGGCTGCCGGTATGTTCGGTCTGCTCTTCGCCCGATTTGCCTTAAGCCAATGCTGGGATGGTTTCTGGCGGTCTGCTATTCTTACCGGTTTGCTCCTCTGCTGTAAAATCTTGCTGACGTGGCTTCCTCGCCTGGTTTGGCTTCTGCTTTACCCGGAATGGAGTTGGTGCCGATTTGGCCATGATGACGTGGGCAGTATGCCTATAAGCCGATGCTGAAAAGGCTATTGGATTTTCTACGATAGTTCGAGACCCTATGCACACGGGTGCTAATGCCTGAGACGTGGTGATATTCTTGGCCGACTTCCAATGATAGCATTGGATATTTCTTCTACCATTTATTTTCTGAATTTTGTAAGGGTGGAATTTCAGTTATCTGTTGATGCTATTTTTTTTAATGGAGTGTTTTAAGGATGGATTGCCTTTGACCGATTTAGATGATACTCATCTAGAGGTTTTCTAGTGTTATTTCCTTCGTTTTTGTTTCATGAATTGGTTCATGGTAGTGTTCGGGGAATGCTCCAACTTGTTGTTCTACCGTCAAGTTGGTAAAACACTTGGAGTTAGAACATCGTTTTGTAATTTTATTTATGTTATTTTTAATTTACTTATTTACCAAAAAAAATCTACGTTAAAAAATAAATTAAATTTTATCTTAAAATAAATTAACAAATACCCACATAATGAAGAGAAATTATATCACTTAATATCAACTAAGACAAGGTTAAATTTCACTGTCAAAGAAATAGTTGATCAATTCATACATATGAGACAAAACAATTAAAGAAATATCATTACAATCAATAAAATATGTAAATAATAAATATAAACTTCAATGTCATTACAATAAAGCTATAATTTTAGACAATTATCTGTATGAGTTAATAAATTAAATAGAGCTGTAACCGTATCCTTCTTTCCTCTCGACGTCCCTTCCCTCAATCGTCCAGCAAGGGCTTCGGCTGCCCCATCTTCATCAGCTATTCTCTTCTTGTAATCATGAACAACAGAAAGGCTAAACAGCATTTTCCCTTTCCTAAGTTGTGTGTCCAAACCTTAGAACATCAACGGTTGATTCTAAACACCCCTCCTCCTCCATAATTTTTCTCCTATTCTTGTCGTAAATTGAAACTTTCAGCATTGCAGTAAGTGAGTTCTCCTGTGCAACAGAATTTTTAGATACAGCAGCTGCTAATAAAATAACAATAAGATTTTGTAGTAGCAAAAACGCAAAAAATTAATTGAATCCTCATAAAACTAATGGCATACCTCATAAAACTTTAGTATGATGAGAGAGAAAAAAAACTTTATACTAGCATGTATTCATAAAGTGAATCCACCACACCACAAATTAATTACCAGTATCATCCGAGCACACCATGCACTTGATTTAATTGAATAAATAGCCTATATAAAAAGTCAGCAATATAGAGGTTCCTCAAATGTCACCCATACCTGTGAAGCTCGTAAAAGTTGCGAATGCTCCTATTAGCTTCAGGAGATAAATATTTGCCATTTTCACAATCAAGATCAAGTTGAAGAGGGAACTCATAACGATCATTTATCTACAATAGAATTTATCAATGGTTCAAATGTGATGATGCACCCACATGGCCACCTTATGACAACCACTTGATTTCTTGTAAATTTATGACACGAGAGAATTGAAAAATAACAAGCCATTTTAAACCAGCTTTTATAATTCTTGAATTGGGAATCATACATAACAAAATACATCCTAGAAAACAACGAACAATAATTAAAACCACCAATATGCACTCCTTCAAAATATGGTGTCACACATAAGAATATTGAATCAGTCATCACTCACTGCAAAATAAAGACCAAATTCATCCCACCCTAATGTTAGTGCTGATAACTAAAAATAAAAGAAATCAACACTAAATCAAATGCAAATCAAGGATCATATTTTCGGCTAATGTCCTATGCATGTTGAAGACATGACATGTTACATGCACAAAGCTTCAGACTTTTTTCCTCATGTTATTTTATTTGCCAGTGAAAGTTATCGCTCTCAGTTGAAGAATTTCAAGAATTAAAACTCAGTTGGGCATTGCTATGTTATCCTAAGATGCCTCACAATTGTAAGCAAAATGATGAAGGAAAAATAACCTATAATTCATGGTTTTAAATCACCATAGCAATGTCATGGTGTAGCACTGTCGTGGGCGAACTCATCAGCAAATGTGGTAATACAATTTTGATAATACAACAGCAAATGTCATGGGTAAACTCGTCACCATAAGATTCAGTTTTAAAACATTCAACAGCAATAGATGCATTAATATGATAATACAATTTTAGCCCCAAGACAAAAAAATTTTAAGAGAAAAGGGACAGAAAAAAAGGAATGAAAATCTTTGGTTGAAATTCTGTTATAAACTCCCGAGTTCAAATTAATATACAGAAAAGGAAATTTTGTATTTTACTCTCAAGAAATACAAGAATGTAGCCTAAACAGAATGATGATATTATATTTTTTCCTTGGTTGAAAACCTTCCTCTCCCGAATTTGCCTCTCTAAACGCACATCCCATACCTGAAATTTCACTTCAATCTACCGAAATTTTGAACCAAAATAAAAAAAAACTCCGAATGTAGCTAAATAATATTTTCACATATCAATTTATTTGAAAATCATAACCAACTTAGCATTTCCCCCTTATTTTTTTTATTTAGCAATTTTTATTTTTGACTCTCACAAATTTTCTCTCAATCGTACTCCCTTTTATAAATCATAAATAGAGTTCGTGCGCATTTCTATTGTGGGCTATTAGGACTGATATTAGGTCATTCTTTAATATAAGTAGTCATGTTGCCCTTCTATCTTGAGAGTCCGGTCTACCCTTTACATTTGTAGTTCGGTCTCCCTTCGAACTCAATAGTCCGGTCGTCTTTCGGATTAGGCAATCCGGTCACCCTTCGACATTGGCATTCGGCCCACGCCTAGTTGCCCCTCAGCCTTGGTAGCTTGCCGCGCGTGTGAACTGCAATCTTCTATTTCAATATAAGCCCTATGTGTCCTCATGCAAACCAGTGGACGACCTATCAACCGGTGTGGGTTTACACAGGAATAACTCGTAATCCAATACTAACAATCTAAACTAATCATTATGCTCAAACAATGATAAACTATTGACATAAAATTTTAGATATCAAGTCTTGCAAAAATAAATAATCGAAAAGTAAGCATCGAGCAATACAAGGACCACATGATTATTAAGTGGTAAGGTCAGCCATTTAATTAAAGGACAAGACCTATAGGAGTTTGTAGAATAATTCATCGGAGGAAAGGGCTATTATCCCATTGGTGTAGCCCAAGAAAAAAGAAAGCAACTAATAAAGTTGGTAATATTGCTATGGAGGGACTAGGGATAGTTATAAGACTTTTCTCCATGTATTTTGCTTGCTTTGTAGCAGAGCCCTCTAAAAATTGAAAGGCTGTAAAATTATTTTTTACCATCTCAACCCAATTCTCACCATAGTGTCTCTAAGCACAGTGTTTTGTATAGATCGGTTATAATATCTCCTGACAGTTGGATTTGCATTAACATCACATGCATGAATATCACTTATGTCTACTGATTTGAAATTTTGATGATTACACAAGCTCAAACTAATAATATAATTTTCCATTTGTCATGACATAATATGAAACATTAATTTTTTTCCCACATTTATGCTGCCAAGTTGACTTTGAATCAAATAAAAATGAAGAGAAAGGATATTGTGCTACTATATTTGATGGGTATATCAATAATGGGCTGGCCCAGAGGGTCAACAGAAACCCAAAACGGCCGATCCACACATTTTATGGCCACGTTAAGGACGGGCCCAGAAATTAAAAAACCCAGGATGGTCAACTTGCTTGTAGACAGTCAACTTGGCATTGACCGTCCATGCACAGCTTGTTGGGCCCTTAGAGGCTTTTCTACAGTGATGTGCCTATTCCATTCTGGCCCACAGCCCATCAGTTGATCACCAGCCACTCTCCCTTCGTTCTACACGAAGGCGGCCAACACGTAGACGGTCAACTCAGGCGTTGATCATCCACGCTCTACACATTGGGCCCGTAGAAGCCTTTTTACATTAACGGGCTTGGCCCGTTTGGGCCCACGACTCATCAGACGGCCAACTACAGCTTTCCAAACATCTTTCACGATCTCAATTTGCATCAAGAAGGATATTGACAAGATTGACGCCCTTCAAATAAGGAAGCCGCCAGATCTTCCCAATTCCTTGCCAATCAAGGCACTCTAACGGTAATATGCTGAGGAGGAAAGAAACCGACTTGGAAAGTTGTTGGCCGCCTCACAAGAAAATAATCACGCCCACCTTGGCAACTGGCATCTACTCCAGAAGGCAAGCCAGCCAAGGTGGACAGAGGGGATCACGCATTCCAAAGGAGGAAGATCACCCTTTCAGCCTTAAGTAAACCCTAAAATCATCATCGAGGGCACGCTTTCTGGTACGCATTCAATCACACAGAAAAACCCTACGTGTTCTGGGAAATGGGCTCTCTCTCTCTCGGCAGCCACACTCTAAGAACCACAAACACAGACAACCTCCAAGGCAACAAGCGAGCACTTACGACCGTTTACTACCTTCCCACCTTCCAGGTTCAAGAAAGGCATCACGTTTCTCTTACATCTGGAAAAACACACTATTTTCCTCTCCCACTTTACTTTCAAGCATTCCAGTTTATTTATTGGAAGACTGTTTTACTGACTTGAGCGTCAGAGTATTTTCGGTGGGACTATATCCCGTCGACACGCTGATCTCTTATTCTGTTTAGTGATGTGTAGGATCCAACTCACGGAACGGAGCCGAAACCGCAACGAAAGAATCACCCGAATCTGTTCAAAATTCGGATTCAGGGATGCATTAATATTATTCCAACACTCCTTACATCTTAACCTCTCCGGACTCAGATTTTATTTTATTTTCCCTTAATTTAAAAATAAGCCATAGTGATTCGTTTTTCTCGTCCCTTGAAAATTTCAACCGCATATAGATGAATTGTTTAATGTTGTGATTATTCCAACTCTGTACTTCACCGTTCGTCCTGCTGAGCCGTGTAAACGGACCACACATCCAAGAAATTATATAAAAAAATCGCTATCGTAACTGTTCAACCTAGCTTGAAATGATATGATCATTCAAAGCTATTTAATTTAATTTCACAAAGCTAAAAACCTCCTTATTGTCAAATTTCTTAAAAATCAATCTCTCATCCTTTACGAATACTTAATAGTTTAAATAAGTAATCGAAAGTCTAAGTATTTTTTGACAATAGCAATTTTCCTGAATATGCCTCACATTTGAAAGGTTTCATAGATTAATTCAAAAATAGATGGAAAATAAAATAATTACGTAGAAATTATCTGTTAAACGATCGCTGTAGCTCGTAAAAGATAATTAGCCCTTAGAGATTACCCAATAAGAAGAGATACGCAACAATAGCTTGATTATGGTTTACAGTACATCCGTCAATGATTTGAAGCGCCGTCAGAGACAAACAAGATAGATTCAAGCGTTGGTCACTGGAGATTTGAAGTGAAACACCGGAGACTAGAGATCAAAGTTGGAGAGGAAAAGAGATAAGAGGAGGCTGCTGAGCTTTAGGAGAAAGAGATAAAAATTCAAAGTTTAAACTAGGGTTAATGTACACAATTTTCGGCTGATAAATTAATTAAAATGGACGACTGAAATTTTATACCATTAAATTTAATTATAGTTATCTAATTAAATTTAAAATTAAACAGCCTATAGTCTATGTCATATCACGTGTTAAATGCGCATAGGCTACCCAATCGTGATCGGACGATCAGATGGCCCCGGTTCGGCGTTCGACAGCCCCCTCAATGCTCACAAAACCACGCATGCCCACTTTTTTCCGCATCTATATAAAAAGAATTCCACCACTGTCTTCAAAACCAACCATTCTCTTTCTTCAATGGCTAAGGAAGTATCCCTAAATCGACCCAGGTAGAAGAAATCGATCTGCACCAAAATTAGGGCAATTTCTATGGAAACTGAGCTCAAAGACCTCGAAAATTCGGATAACAATCATCATCATCATTATCCGCTCGAACCCATTGACGATGGATTGTCCAACGTCGAACGACCACTCCTTAAATCGGACTCTTCCCTCTCCACGAATTCTGCCATCGCTGCAACCGCCGCCGAGCTGGAGGAGATGGAGAAGAAGTACGCGGCATATATTCGCCGCGACGTCTACGGTACCATGGGACGTGGCCCGCTGCCGTTGACGGAGAAAGTTTTACTAGGGCTGGCGTTCGCTACGGTCCTGCCGATGCGAATTGCCTCCGCGTTGGGCATACTATTAGTGTATTACTTGATTTGTAGGGTCTGTACTCTGTTCTCGCCACCGAACAGAGGGGAAGATCAGCAGGAGGACTATGCTCACATGGGAGGGTGGAGGAGAGAAGTAATTGTTCGCAGTGGGAGGTTTCTTTCGAGATTGATGTTGTTTGTTTTGGGGTTTTATTGGATTCTCGAAAGTTATCGAGACCTCAAATATGTTGATAAATCGACAACTAAGGTAATGATTTTGATGATTATGAAATCAATGAGATTGTCACAATTTCATTTTGCTTGTCCAATCGCTCCTTGTAGGCGTTAGTGGTTCCAGACTATGATGTGGATTATTATGTGACTATTGAAATTAGAGTTTCTGTATTGAGTAAGCACCTTTTTACTTCCTTATTGCAGGCTTTGTATACCCTTAAATCTACATTGTCTTGACTCGATGCTTGTGGCCTTGGGCGATTGACATTTTGATTTAATCATATAGACTTTGATTGTATTTCGCTCACTATTTCCTTTTCCAAACTTCTGAATCATAAAATATGCTCTACAAAAAGCACCACATATGGATCAAACGGACTTTTTCTTTACCCTGTGATTGGTATGGTTAAGTCTACTCAAAATTGATATGGTCTCACCTAAATACACAAAAAAATATCTATAACTATCAGAACCCTATACACATGCAACCACCAAAAGATGGAACTTCTTAAGATTGCGGTATAACTAGGAATATGACTTACCATAGTTTTGGGATTCTATTTGATTATTTGTATCTTCGTCTTTGAAATATTCCTCATTCTTGTGTGATTTGATTTGATAAGGCAAGAGATATTTCATGGACCATTAAGTCTAAAAAGGCCTCAATATGGGTGCAAACTATCATTGGGATTTCCGTTGGCCATTTTACTCTGAAAAATACTTAATATGGGTGCAAACAAATCATTGGAAGAAAATCCTTGTTTTGTCATATCGTATTTTTTGGCTGTATTTGATACATATTTTTTCATTGTCTCGTTGTCTAATTCGATAGACTGTCTGTGCTTAGACTTTAGTACAAATGATTGGCTTGTTGCAACTATCCAGGAATGATTTATGCTATGTTTATTTGTTTGCTAATAGTTATATGGCGTATCCATGTTGATTAATGCCATTAATGTGTAGCATCTCCAGCTGTAGCAAAAAGGAACATTTCTTAACTGTTTGATTGAGCAATTATTTTTATTTTTTGAATTTTTTCTGCTAGTTGGCCACCTTGATATTTTTAGAAACTGTCCCCTTCCTAGGAGAAGAAAATAAAATTTTGATCATTTTTTTTGTTCATTAATTGATCAGAGTAAGAAAATAGATCAAGCGGAAGAACATGAAAGACCTGGAGCAATTATATCAAATCATGTTTCTTACTTGGATATTTTATATCACATGTCATCTTCCTTTCCCAGCTTTGTTGCCAAGGTTTGTCAACTCTTCAGTTGTTGACCTGCTCTGAAGAGTTTGTTGCTTCTAAACAATTACCCTCGTACTCTCTTCATGAGATTCTTTTCTGCTTAGTGATTTTTTAGGCACATTTTATTGTCTACACTAACACATAATATTTTTCTTTGCTGAAGAGATCAGTGGCTAAACTTCCTATGGTCGGCCTCATCAGGTTGGCTTCCTTCATGTCTATTTATTTTGGATCGATATTGTTGCATATGGGATCTAATAGCTCTCATTATTGCAACCTGTGAGGATTCTGCTGCATTGTAGATCTAAAAACTATTTCTTTTTCGGTGATGGCCATTTACAAACCAATAGAAGATGTGTTCTACTGTTTGTGTATTAGAAATACAATTGAGATCAACTCTTGTTGCTGACGTGCAATTTCACATGCAAAAAAGTTTTTAATGCATTAATCATTGTCATGAAATGGAGCAATATATCAACTAACCTCAAATTACAAACATCTTTTGGACCACTTTATTACGATCATCTTTTGTTCTACACTGTTTCAGATTTGATGTGCAGTTTCTCACTAGAAGCAAAATATAGATAGTCACTGCTTGCTGTACATTTTCTCGCTTGAGCCCTTGGTGATAATTGTACTAGCAACTTCATTAGTTGCTTGATGGTTAAATTAGACTCCTGAATTGTAGAACATTAGAGTCTGTTTAGTAAGTGAAAAATTGTGGTTTTTTTGTTTAATTTTTTCAAAAAATAAAAAATTTAAAAACTGTGTTCAAATATGTCTGTTTTTCATTTAGAAAATTATTTTCCAATTTTGAAATAAATTTTGAAAAATTTTAAAAATATGGAAAAGATGTTTTCTTGAATTTTTCACTAGCTATAAATCAATTGTTTTTTTTTTTTACAATTTTCTGATCTCACTTATATAATAATGTTTTGTGAATGTATGATTATGAGAATATTATTTCATAAATATGTGTTTAAAATGTAATGAAATTTTAATCCAACTTATAACTTAATTTATTTGTTTTTTTTTAAATTTTTTTCATTTGAGTTATCTAACTTTTTTATATGAAATATTAAATTAATATAAATTATGCGTATGCATTTGAAAATATGATTATATTTATTAATGTGAAAAACTTAAGTATGGTCTTTTATTTAATATTTATCTTGTTTGATAATGATAACATTTCGGTCACCATTCAATGTTTTTTATAATTTAACAAAATATTATGTATTGTCCATTTAATGAACAATTTAAACTATGTCATAATAATTTGAAGTATCATCGTTATTAAAAATAATGTGTTATTTAATATTGATGGGTACGGCAGTTTACAAGCTGACCTAGAACCCAATATGCAAAGGAAGAAAACCCAAGATATAGTAGCCCATCAGAATATTCATCAAATATTAGGCAAAAACAAAAATGAAATCTTAGAACCTCCAATAAAACTACATGCATGCATATGTATTCAAAGTGGGAGAAGTAAAATATAGCATGCATGTACAATAAAATCACCAATTGTAAACAAAATTAGAGGAAAACTGAAATAGACCAAGGATCAGATTTTGAAATACTTGCCTTAAGCCTTAAGTTTGATAGATTTGATGAAATGAGGCTTCAAAGTCACCCTTCTTCTTTTCCTCTCTTCTTCCTCTTCTCTTTCTTTTTCCGTTCTCTTCTTTTCGTGTGAAAATGCTCAAAAACAGCGTCAGGCGCACTTGTATAAGTGAATCAGCACACGAGTGTCGGTCAGGTGTTGGTTCATTCCCAAGTTGCGCACGAGCACTGCATCAAGCGCGGCTCAGGTTTGAACAATTTGCCAATTTTGTGCTTGAGGGCCATGAAGGCGCGCTTCAGGCGCCATATAATATGCCTGAAACATGCTCGAGTGCTTCATAGCCATTCTTCGAGCACGCACAACTTGCCCAAAATGAGCATGAGCACGCCTCAGATGTGCATCAGGCGCCAAGCTGGCTTCCATTCTCAGATTTTCCTTTAAATTTTCATTGTATAAATATTTCTAATAAACCCAACATAAATTGATAATATTAAGAAAAAAATAATTGGAAATTGGGCATTATAGTTTTCGTGCTTGATCATCACTTGCTTGGCACTTGAGCAGCAAATTCGAAGAATGCTTGCGCTGACCAGTGTGCGATCGGAGCTCGAATGGCAACGCATCTTTTTATAATATGCACACTTCTACAACTAATTTTCTACTTTCTAGTTCGTATGTTCATGCCCAGGAAATTGTCAAATGAGTGGCTAAGCCGCTTAGAATGTTTTGTTGATTTCCTTGGAGAAAACCACCATTTTGAGAGAATTCTAGTTTTTGGTGATGACTTGATCTTCAAGGGAAGAATTCTCTCAATTTGCAAAACACATCATGCAATTCAAGGCTAATGTCCTTCAGTGTTTTGCTGTCGGGATTCAGATTTGAACAGTTCTTTAGATATTCATCAGTCTGGGATTAGTTGTGTCAGTCTAGTGCTTCTGGGCCGTCGATCTTTAAATTGACTCTTTTTACACAGTAGATTTTCAGTTAGAAATTGACAATATGGAAAGTTTCTTTTGAACAGTTGATTCTTGAGTTTTTCCTACGTTAACAAGATTTTATATTAATTAGTTGTTCTGTGTTTACTGTTAGTTTTGTTGCATCCGTGATGTTGTTGTGTTTTAAATGATTCATGTATCATTGATAATTCCATGTATTTAAGTATTGTGTAAATGTTTTAATTTATGTCTTTTTGCCTATCCTATGGCAACTTGGACCTGGTCCACGACCGCTGCCCGAATCTGATTATGCAGAAAACCATAAGTTTTAATTTGTCATCAGAACATAACCATAAATGATAAAGTATAAATGCCATAAGCCTTCTTTAATTGTAGAAACTAATTCCTTTACATTGGCTAACCATTAACAAAAAGCTGTTCATGAAATATTGACTCCAAATAAATTGCCACAATTGTTCGGTTATGTCATCAAGTCCACGGCTGGTTACCACTCTTTTAGGATCCCCAAACAACGTGATTTAATTTCCAAAATTATAGCCAACAATCCTACTAAAGTGGAGCTCAAAAGGGTTCGGTCAACTTAGCTTAGTTAGAGGTAGTTGAGCCTTTTATATCCGTACAACTAACCTCCTAGTTAACTTACTAACAATTTTTGTTACCAAAATTCCATATCCCAAATATCACTAACCACTTGCATAATTTCCTCCAATTCGGCCACCACAATTTCCATATAACTATTTTAACCAACTCCTATTTTTCCTCCTAAAAAATTTACCTCAGAATTTGGCTATAATAGTCTTAACTTCCACTACCAAACATCCTAGCAATTTTCGAATACGTTGGGATGGCTAAGGGTCCAAGGTTCTAGGCTAAATCGTCCATCAAATTCCATAACATTGTCTCTTCAAAGTTTTAGCCTTCTAAAAATTTAGGCAATTTATCAAAACTCCCTACAATCTAGAGCTAATCTTACTTGGTAATAAGGTTTAAAAAAGCATATCTATCCTAATTGAATATATAATGGATCGGTCATCCCAATTAATTGCATAATCAAGGCCATGTTTTACAAGCCATTTAAGGCTTGGACCAACATCATTAATTAAATTATTCAATTAAAATTATTTATAATATTACTTATTTAAACAATTATTACCAGAAACATCTCAAATGTTACATATTCACTCCTCTAGCCATGTGAGTCTAACTTCTGGATTCTCTACTTTGTTGGCTTGTTAGTGTTTGGTGGGAGAGGGTTCTAGGTAATTCTTTTGTGACATTTCGTTTTGTGGCGTTTCATCCAAGAGGCTGTAATTTTTGAACTTGAATAGTAGTACCCTTGCTTGTCATCCATTTCTTTCCTACCAAACCAATAAAGAGGATCCCAAAAGTTTCTTTTTTTGACTTGATAAGTAATGTGGTAAAGAATTTGTCAGTGCAATCTTCAATGGTGAATTATAGCCATTACTTGCTCTGGAAACCAGTTTTTGGGACTAATATTCAACTCCATTTGATACTCTCCTTCGGGTGGATTGGGTTGGAAGAGGGGGGGGGGGAGAGAGAGAGGTGTGACAGTGACAAGACCCATCTGAGCGTTTGTCAAAGCGGAACCGTGAGGGTTGATTGGGACAGGTTATAGGATGGGATTGTTTTAAAGAATAACATTACAATTTTTTTTGGAAAATGAAATATGTTTAACCAAACTGTCTTGTGGTTTAGTTTTGTTTTGTTTTTCTCCTCTGTTAATGTCCAAATAGCAGACACAAATATTCTTACAAAACTCCAGTGTTTGGCATTCATAAGGTACAGCTTATGTGATACCCAAACATGTTCATGTACATGGGATTAAAATGTCACTTGGGATTTATTGGAATTTTCTTGTTTTCTTTTTGATATCATTGCTGTCTCTTGAGTTTCTATGGTGCTTTTACTTTATTATCAGTTTACATTGCGCTTATATGTTACACTAGTAAAATGTGTGACTGTGTCCACATGTTGTCATAATCTCTGCAGCAAGTGCCTTGGTTGTGTTTATGTTCAGAGGGAGTCAAAATCATCAGACTTCAAAGGAGTTTCAGGTATTCAGATGCTAGATCTCTTTTCCTTAAGTTGTTTTCTTTTATATAGCTTCCCTCACCTGCCTGTTACTTCTCTTTTGGCTTCCATCTTTTTTGGGACTTAGGATTTTGTGTTTGATCAATTGCTAGAATGCTTTGAAGTTGATTACTTATAAGTGTGCACATGCTAGCATCATCCCCTTTTTGTAAGTCTGTAACGAGGGTCTGATGTATGTGCCAAACCCTCCTAGATCCCATGATATGGGAGCCTTATGTCAACAACCATTTTGAATGAAAAGAAAGAGTGAAAACTGGTGTGGAAGTGAAAGATGTTGATTCTTTGCACATTTATATGGCCTGTTGAGCCATTAAACATAGACATTTGGATAAATTTTTTGGCTTAGTTAACGGTGTACCAGTGAATATAATAAAGAATCTGGAATGTCCAACAAATCAAGATTTAGACTTTATTCGTTGTACCAATCTTATAATCTTAGCAAAAGACACCAGCATGTGTAGATATACCATTTTGACTGAAATCAATATGATGAATCTGCCTAATCATTTAATCTTTTGACTGTAGAACAGTGACAATCTTGATTTCTACTTCCTTAGCCCATTTGCTGATTTTATCCAGGAAGTTTGTGACGGAACGGATTTTTTTTTTCCGTCATTAACAAATAAATAAATACCCAAATTAAAATAATATAATAATCCTGCAGAAATTCGAGTAGAGTTTCCTCTAAAATTGGACAATAACCCAATACAAACAACCTGTATTTTCACAACCTGAACAACATACGAACATCATATCATCAACATTCTTTCATTTCACAACACAGGATCAATAAACGTGCCATAGTAACTATGGCTCCCAAAACATTACATCCTAAATCACTGTACCCAATTCAAAAGGAGATGCCATCTAGGACCTGCATAAATTCAATATAAAATGCGGAAGCAGAAACTATCCACAAGACATCCTCGGAAGCCAAAATAATAATTCAAACATAAAACATAATATGTCACAACTTTATCATTTATACATAATTTCATCCACAAAA
>JAOVVI020006523.1:0-15552 GCA_028571085.2 Nepenthes alata | reverse complement strand
AAACACAGTTGTTGGAGGGGATCTGTGCTAATCCTTTCCTTTTCAACCTCTTTCTAGTAAATATAAATTTTTGGAATGGGGCCCCAGAACTGCATTCATTGTCTTTGCTAGCTTAGTGAAATCCTTCTGTTGCATTCTCAAATTCCAGCCTTTGTACGGACGGAGGTCCGCAGACGTCCTCGGATCTTTAGGCGTACTTGGACGGAACTTGTGTAACACAGAGTGTTTGGTTATCTTTTTTTTTTTTTGGTTAGAGGAGAGAATCTTAAGAGTGAAAGAGAGAGAAAGTGGGCAATGACACACAGTATTTTATGTGAAAAACCTCCTCTTAAATGAGAAGGAAAAACCACGGGACTCTAGGTCCGAGAATTTGTTTCACTATGATGTGTTTGATTACAAGTGAAAGACAAAGTTGCAACAAAGTAAAGTAGAAAGTGTTCTAACTTTTCTTTCTTTTCTTTCTCCCTCTATGAGCATAATTGCCAGAGTAAAAAATGTTCTCTCTATGGCTACTATGTAAGTGTAAATGTTTGGATCTTTTGTTTGGTAGATAGTTAACATATATATAGTGGAAGAGTCCTCCTACGTGGGGTGTCCACGTGGGGTTGGCGTGTCCAGGAGATACTGCCACTAACTCTGCAAATTCACATTGTCGTGTCAGGGACGTTGCGTGTATGCGAGTTTGATGTAACGTCAATATTGTAGTGATCATGCGTGCTGCTATAGGCCATCATTCCTTTTGCAGTTCGACAGGGTCAACCACTAAGTCCCTGGCACACCGATTTTGTAGGCATGGTGGCGTGTTGCAGAGATTGCGCATGCCTTAGTGGAAGTCAACCTTCTGAGTTGGCGTTTTTTGTTGTCCTGAGCTTCCTCTTTTGTGCTCGTGTCATTGGAGACTTCTCAGAATCCTCATCCTTGATAGAGGTTCTTGGCCTTTATCAAGTTCACAGACATTTGGCGTCGAATGTCTTTAGAGCTTTATTGGAGACTTTGGTCCCTTAAGGAGTCTGCGAGCCTCCAAAGCTAAGTCAACTTCTCGGACTAGTTCAGCTATTCGGCTTTTTGGGACGAGAACGTAAGTCCTCGGGCCTCTAAGGCCAACGTAGCCTCTCAGACAAAATTGGCTACTTGGGCCTCTCGGGACGTGGGCGCAAGTTCTCCGGCCGCTTGAGCTTATTTAGCCTCCTAGGCTTAACCGGTCTTGTGGGCCTCTTGGGATATGGGTCCAAGTCCTTTGGCCTCTAGAGCCATCTCAATTCCTTGGGTCAAATTGGCCTCGTGGGACGCCTTGGACGTGGGCTCAACTTTTGGGCCCTTTTATTTGAGCCCTGGGCATCGTACCCATCACCTTCCTTTAGAGAAACATTAACTTGCGCTATTGTCGAAAACGATGCATAGTAAGGTGTTAACTCCCGATCGATTTTGTATAAAGTATACTTTTTCAGTCAATGTTTATGCTGCTGTTTGATATTCCCTTTGAGTTTATCAATTTTGCTGTCACATCATTCCTCCATTCCTTCTTGCCCCACTCCAACCTGTATTTTTTTGGTTCCAGAAAATTTGATTTAACTTTGTCCTTAAAATATTGGAGAAAGTTCTAATTCAGGATTGTTTTGTTGTTTCATGTAGGTTAAATTTGAGTTAGTTTACAATCTGCAGATTTTGACTATGTGGTTTCAAGGATCACATGCTTCAGTCGTATTTGTATATTTACAATTTTGCTTTTCATCTCCCAGGGGCACTGGGGAGGGTGGAAGGCCCGTTCAAGTTCATCAGGTACTTCAAGTAGATATCCTTGTCTGCCAAATATAGGTATCCACGAATTGCTATAACCAAGATTTGGAGGGACAAAATGTCTGGAAGAAATCGCGGTCCACCTCTTCATCCGAAGAATGTGCCACATGCTGGCCTTTCGCCACCATCTTATGAGCTTGCCTTTGGTAGAGTCCTTAGGCCAATGCCTCACCCTGCACTTCTTGAAGAAATGAGAGAATCCCAGTTTGGGATGGGCCCTAGACCACTTCCCTCTCACCCTGTGATCAATGAGGAGCATCTTGCAGTTCAACATCAAGAAATTCAAGGGCTACTTGTTGATAACCAGAGGCTAGCTGCAACTCATGTCGCATTGAAGCAAGAACTAGAAGCTGCTCAGTATGAGCTGCAACAGATGCAGAAATACGCTAGTTCATTGCATGCTGAGAAGGATATGCAGATGAGACAGGTGCATGAAAAATCTGCTAAACTGGAGATGGACCTGGGAGCACTGGATTCAATGAAGACTGAGCTTATGCAGGTTCATACTGATATTAAGGAGCTCAGTGCTCTGAGGCAAGAACTTATGGGTCAAGTCCGAGTAATGACTCAAGATTTAGCAAGAGCTACTGCTGATTTGCAGCAAGTGCCAGCTTTAAAGGCTGAGATTGACCATATGAGACAAGAACTACAAAGAGCAAGGTACAAAATTGCACAGATGACTGTAAATATAGTTTGTCCTCAGGATGGTCTTCTCTATAGAAGTTTAATTTTGTGCCCTATTTGGGCTTTAGGGCTTCCATTGAATATGAGAAGAAAGGTTATGCAGAGAACTATGAGCATGGTCAGGTGATGGAGAAAAAGATTGTTAACATGGCTCGGGAGTTGGAGAAGCTTCGTGCAGAGATTGCTAACACAGAGAAGAGAGCAGTTGCTGATGCTGCGGTTGGAAATCCTGGAGGTATCACTTATCTTGAGGTTAATTTTCTTGGTAGGTAGAGTAAGTCAAAGGTGAGTTCCAGACTTTATAGGTAAGTGAAGATGGGTGTCACGTAGAAAGATGTAGGAGCAAAATTCTTTCAATTTGTGCATTTCCTTTTATTTGTTCAATACATAGGGTCAGTCCACCTTGTTGTCTAGTACATAAATTGCGTGATGCTTTACTTGGCATATTCAATTTGTGACATACTAGGTTCAGTTTTTTTTCTCTAATTGCATTACAGTACAGATGCCTGGGTTCATATTACTTAAATCTTTTGATAGGTATGTTGTCTCTGAATCTTGACTTATGTGTTTATCAAATGCAGGTTATAATGTTAATTATGGCAACCCTGAATCTGAATATCTGGGAAATCCTTACCCAGCTGGCTATGGCATGAATCCAGTAAGTAATGTTATTAGATTTTTTGGGCTAAAACTTCTGAGATTTGTATGTATATGATCATGTATTGCATCGATGAATTGGCAGTGTTGGTTGTTATTTTCATGTATATGGGGTTTTGATAGCATTTTGTTATCTCTTTAATGTATGCACCCAGGGTGGTGGGGAGAATTATCCTCATTATGTACCTGGATCTGGTGGATGGGGATCATATGACATGCTTCGAGCTCAAGGACATAGATGAACCTCCTTGCAATTATGCTGTGGTGTAGACTCGTTTCATTCGCCTGCATGTTGGTATCGTTGGAGGCAACCTTTTAGATGCTTTCTTGCTTAGGTTTGAGTAATCTTAATGGATTGCTATGTGTGAGATTTTTGGAGCTGTGATCTTGGTATATTTTAAATTCCTGTCTTGAAATATTAGCAGCACATATTAACATGTTGGCAGGAAACACTTTTGTTAGTTGGTTTTTAATTGGTTGCCAATCCTATATTGTTTTAGGTTCTATGTTCTTTAATTTCTGCAAGGTTGTTTGTGTCTAAACTTGCATTGTGAAAATAGTGTGGATCAATTCTCAGACTGCAAGTTTTGACAATCAACACTTCTTCAACTGTCATGCCTACTTATCAATTATTAAGTTCAGTGCGGAATTGGTGAGCAATGACTGCTCATTTGGAGATTAAATATAAGGCACTATTATCCTGAATTGTAGTATACACCAAGTTTTGTACATCTGAAATCTTTCTGCTAATTCCTACTTATTTTTTTTGCCAAGTGATATCATTTATTATGATGGTGATTAGTAAGAAATTTTCTCTCTATAGTTCAGTTACTTTTGCTTAATGCATTAATTGTTGTGTAAGACAGGTATGGAAGTGTTAAACTAAGTTTCTAGTCCAGTAATCATCTTTTGTCGATTTAATGAACTCGTTAAAATAGTAGAGCCTTATGTTAAATTGTCTAGTATCAATATCAGGCCAAGGCCCATCTTTAGTTGTCTCGAACTGTACCTAGGATAATATAGCTCTCCAGTAGGGTAATTTCTGGAACTAACTTCTGCTCATTCTGTACTGCTTGTTGAAGAAATCACATCCTCCTTTCATAATTTTTAACCGTGTGTGTAATGCAATGCCACCAACTATGGCGCCTTTAATATGTCTGCACCCTTGTCAATGTGTATGGTGTCGAAATTGGACTCTTACGCAACATACATGCTTCATCTGATGACATGTAACCTGAGACTTAAATTTTCTTTTGTGGAAGCGACACATTGACCTAATCCAAGATCAAGTGGAAAATATTGGTTACTATGAAAGTCATGGAATCCTTTGATTTTTTAGTTTTTATGTTCTTGTTATCTTCCCTTAGATGATGCGACTGTTTTGTACATGCTTATAACTTCCTAGTAGCACCAAAGATAATTCCTGTGCTTGGTTGAAGGGGGATTTTTTTTTTTTTTCTGTTGGTAAAGTTGGAGGGGGTAAATTAAGCCTAATTAGTTTTGGTTCCTGGGGCTCAACCTTTGTTTTGTAATATAATCTGTTTTGTTTTAATCATGCAAGAAAAATTAAATTTGCAGGAAAGGTCCTTTTTGTATCATTGGATTTTGGTCAACTAATGTATCCTTTGTGCTGCATTACTTGAGCACCTTTTTTCTAACTACTATGTCGTTCCCTTCTCAAAATCTGTTGTCTGATTCTCGTATGCATGTATGATATCATAGATCTTGTTCAATTAAGGGATAATCTTCCTTATTGAGAAATATGGATGTTTACAATGTCATGATTTGTTTATCTTGGGTGTGGTTAATCTGGTGGTTCCTATCATATGACATTTCCAGCCTCAAACTCAATAGGTAAAGAACCTGTATCCATTTGG
Source organism: Nepenthes alata (assembly GCA_028571085.2). Classification (NCBI taxonomy): domain Eukaryota; kingdom Viridiplantae; phylum Streptophyta; class Magnoliopsida; order Caryophyllales; family Nepenthaceae; genus Nepenthes; species Nepenthes alata. The sequence goes on along the minus strand of JAOVVI020006523.1, from coordinate 10,537 downwards.
GATAGCTTTCCCTTGTCTATATTGTTTCTATTCTTCTGATTTTGTTGTTTAGATATTCAACTGATCCTAGATGTCTTGTTTACATGTATGAAATTATCAGTGTTGGTTGCGACTGTATCGGTGTTGGCCATATGGTTGATACATATTGGTGTTAGACTTATTGGCTGCAATTTTTTTTAGAATTAAAACCAGTTAGGCAAATATTGACTGATATTTTGAATACACCGATTATTATATCACAATATATTTCCATTATGTTGACATATTACAATAATTTTGCATTGTCGCAATATTAAGAAATATTGGTATCACGAGGGCTAATACTATTACATATTGACTGATAATTGAATTTTGGTTGATGTTTTTATCTATGCTGGTTTATCTTTTCTGTTGTCATCTGTCACTCTACAATTGCAACATTTTCTAGTACTCAAAAGCCATAGTTCCAGTTTGTAGCTGTCAGATTGTGAGAAAAATCTACAATCTCTGAGTTGTCCAATTACTTAGTCTCTTGCCCATAGTTCATTTCTAATCTGATTTGAACTTAACACAGATTAGTTTCTGTAGCTCTTTTGTTCATTTCTGATATGGGAGCAAAGTCTTTCCGTATCTTATCTCCACCTCAACCGATTATCAAGGGACAATTATTCGAGGGGCAGCTGCCTTTATGAAATCTAGATGGGTCTTTCAAGGTGTATGTCTTCGGGGACTATGACTCTTGAATCTTTGTCTTTGTTGTTTACAATCAAAAGGTGTACTTTAAGATTGCTTTCTTTGAGGGTGGAATGTAGTTGTTAGTAAATTTTCATGCAATTTACTTGGTACTAAATCTCACAAATTTTATATATGGTGATTAATATGTTTTTGTGAGCTATAGAACAATAGTTAATCTTTTTCACAGTATATGGAAAGGTTCTAGTTTTGAGTTATTTATTACTGACCAGGAAAAGAAAGAAGGCTGCGTGTTTCATTAGTTAAACTGTCAATAGTCAATAATACGCTTTGCTTTGCAATGCAAGGGGATCATTATTGGTCCAAAAGAATTTAAGCAGGAATTGCATATTGCATATCATATTATTTTGTGTTTGCAACTGCACAAAAAATGTTTTTCTGACTTCTTAACTAAGCAAGCTAAGTATGGTCCTACTGTTGAGTCCAAGACCTGATATTTGGGGAGGTGTTTTAAGTGTGTGAATTGTTTACTTGTTGCATTGAATTGAGCTGAATTGAACAGATAAGTGCTGAAAGATAGAAGGAAATCAAAAGTGTTTGAAGTGCTTAGTTTAATTTGTAAATTAATTTAGATTGGTATCTGCTGATAGCTCTCTTAAATCTACTTTTAGATTAGAGTCATGCTGTAATATTTTTCTCTTACAGTGAATTTTAAGCCAAAAGAGATGTTCTTTTTTTTAGGGTGGTTAAAGGTGACGTAAACAATGAATTAAGTGCTGAGAATTGAGTGGTACTAGTCTGAGAATATAAGTGGGACTAAGGTTTTGTTGTTATAATATGAGAATGTAAGTGGATCTAAATAAGATGTGGGATAGATTTAAGTGCTGAAAAATAGGTAGAACTAAACAGGATAAGCTGGAGGACGGAAATGAAATTTATACAATACACTTGATTCCAGTCACAGATATATGCAGATGATACCATGTTGTGTTGAAAATGAGAATACCCAATTAAACTTATTTGATTAAGCAGTAAGATTTAATCAAATATGTTGAATATTGATCAAAGCTACTGTTGGTGGTGTATGCGTTGCTTGCTGGATTTGTTTCCAATGTGTTTGTGCAAGCATTTTAATGTAATGCGGTTTCTACTTGCCAGACTTAACTCGTTGTTAATAGTTTGTGCACCCCATTGTTTGGTTGTGCTACTCCTATGTAGTTCATAGATCTCATAATGAATCCTGGAGCTGAGACAGAAGTGAAACTCCTCCTGGATCATCCAATTTTTGTTTCATTTATCCATTTTGTTTCAGCCCAACTTGGCCTCTTAGCAGTACATATGCTAAAAATTGGGAGATATTATTATTCATGTTCATGTTGGGTGTGTAATCAACATCCTAATCTAAGATGAAGATGTTCTGCATTGTGGAAGAATTATTGGTGGAAATGATATGAAACACGCAGACTAAATGGAGTTAATATCCTCCCACTTATTCTGTTATCCGCTATGCCTTGATCCATCAATCAAGCATCTTGGAATCTGCCATTTCGTTAGTGTGGCAAATTCAAGCACGTGTGCATTTCATGGGATGATGCTGCGCTGTACTTGCTCTCTACATTTTCTGCGAAAGACACATGGATGACCTTATCAAGTCGACAAAGTCAGAAGCAAATGCTTGTTACTGCAATGTGGTTTTTGGGATGAATTTATCTTTTTATTCTATTGAGGTTGTCTGTGGCCAGACCCCAAGGACGAAGCTTGTATCTGTGAAATGGACTTGATCCATATCTGACTTCCTTTAGAAGCATGACAGCCACTTGTGAACTTGTTTACCGTATGCGTTTTGCTGGTCATTGGCAAGATAACTTCCACAGGGAAGCTGCAGGATAAATTCCTTTGTCAAGTAAGTTATGCACATATATATTACAACCTCCTCCTGTTATCCATGAGATCATTTTTTTCCATTGAAGAATCTTGTTAACATTTTTGTGTTCATTGTTCCACTAGGTTGAGATAGAATACTGCTGGAACTGCTGGTTTCTCTTTAATTTGCCTTTAGAATATTTTGTACCTGAGCTGCAAAAGTCACCCTGTGCTGTTGGCCTATCAGCTTTTTCTGTTAGAGTACCCAGTGCCATTTATAATGGTCTTTTCCACCTAACTAAAGTTGCTGTTAGATGTCACTAAAAAGTTGTAGAAGTAGGTTGGTTTCCTTGGTGGTTCTTCAGGAGAAGTCTTGGTTTTGAGTGTTAGATCAAGAGTATACTGTTAATCAACTACATTGAGATTTAAGACTGTTTTTGTTGTTTTAGTACATGTATTAGATAATTTGGGGTTTTTGCAATATTATTCCATTGCTGAGAGGCTGTTTCTGATGTTTGAACTTATGAATTTAGATTAAAATAAAGCAACTTTATAATTGTGCCATGTCTTAAATGGTTAAGATTTAAAAAGAAACCCGAAATAGAATAAATGTTACATAGCAGGAGTAGATGGATCGAGTTTGCAACTATAATTCCCATTGAGTTTATGTTACTTTAGGCTTGCAAAGAAATTGCTTCAGTTGAGCTTTTATGATGTTTTTCTTTTATCAATTCATATATCCGAGCATATATTTTGAATTGAGAATTTGGATCTATGGGTTAGTATTTTGTAAAATTCGTAAACTACAATCGAAATAAAAGTTGTGTTTTGATGATTGATGGTTTGTAAGAGTACTCAGCTCACCCATGTTTCAAGGTCGTCGGTTGTTCTCCAGTGTTGATGGTGGTGTGCTCTGATGGCAATTGCTGACGGTGGTTCTTATATGGGGATGGTTCATTGTAGAATATTCTAGGGTATGCTCTTAAGGTACTTAAGGATACTTGTATTTTATGATGGAGTTCAGAGACTAGCTATACATATGAAATTGAGCATTAGAGGAGTAGAAAAGTTGTATAATGTTTAATCTAGGTTGTTATATCAAGTATCAACTGATAAGGGGGAACTGCAAGAAATGACGAATAAGGATTTGCTTGGAAAACAAAGGTTTTGAGCGACAACTACTATGCAGATTTTTCCCAAAGGAAGCTGAAAGGTAGATTTGGATTTTTCTGAATCCTAAATGACCGAAAGATATATTGAGTCCCCTAATTACTTGGAAGTGTATCATGTTTAGTTGTCTAATGCTGCTCGATGATGTTGATTGTATTACATCTCTATTTTTAGCTCCTCTTGCACCTCTTTCTTTATTATTTCTCAATCTCTACAGCCCTGCTTGATGTGTTGTTATAGGTTGTAGTGTAACCTCATGCTAAGATATTCAGAAGTGAGCTATGGGAATATGATTTTGCTATTTGTGGAAATCACTTTCTCATCTTAGTTAACACTTGAGCGCATACTGGCTGCTGTTTAAAAGATGAAGCATGTTATGCTCTTTATGATTATCTTTGTAGTTGTTTAACCTTGGGGTAAGATGATAGGTTCCTTGAGGCTTAAAGTTTCATTTGATGATTACATGTTGCTCCCTCTCTCGCTCTCTCTCACTACGCTAAAATGATTTTGTTCATTTTTTATGGTAGTTTACATTCATTGGACAGCTTTAGTTTATAACTTGCATCAGCTGTTGTGCTTTCACTTCTACTTATTTAGGTACTCAGTCTTAGTAGATTAGTTCCTGCCTGTGCAGTCTTGAATTGATTCCTTCATCTTATTAAAAGGCTTTCTGTGGTAAGTTTGTTCATTTGAAGTCATGGAATTGTAAAGGCTTTGACTATATATGTTCCATAATATTCTATCTCCATGTTTAGTAGATATTTTTCTTGCTGAGATTTATTTTGCTCTGATATCTTCTCATTTATTTTTATGGTAGGTCGTGACCTTGTGCATTGGCAAAGGATCTGTCCCTGCATTTGCTGGTACATGATTGTATAGAGGTACATGTATTGTTCTATTCTTAAGTGTTTCACAGCACACCATGAGTCTGTTGTGCAGTCGGGCTAATACCTTGGCTCTAAATCAGATTTGAAGAGTCTATGTAAGTTTTTATTTCAGCATTCTTTCTCCTTCTCCCTTTTCGGGTACAAATTTGGCATGTCTTCTTGGTGCATTGGTGGGTACCCTGAGCCAGTTTGTCATGCACTAGATTCACTAGCTAATACTTCTATTGTGATGAGCATCGATAATTGCAAACTCACAGAACAGTGATGGAATTAGGAGAGGAAAACAAGTCATTTATGATTGAAATCCACTCATCTGATTTACAGAGGGCATTTCTGGTTATTATTTTGTTCTGATTTGTGCTTATCTTGACCTTGTTTTATTTTTGATTTGTCTATTTATTCTGAAATCAATAAGCTTGTTTTGTTGGCAAATTGTTGTACGAAAACTAGGAGGGTAATGGTAGAGGGGAATACAAATTTTGCCTTTTTTCAAATTCAACTAAGGGAACTCCCTGAATCTCTCTTAACTTCGCTAATAGCATAAGATTCATTGTTCATCAATCAAGTAGCAGAGTTCCATACTACTAGAAACATATTTAAAGAGTTGATATCTCTTAGGGTGGTAGATGGACTCATGTACTTATATTGACAATGGTTGATTGTGCAAAATCGTTTCAGATAGAAGGCAAGACCTTTACCTTCTCTTTGAAAACTAGAAAATTAGGAGGATGGTACCTTATTTTTGGAGGAAAGAGGAAGAACAAGGAAATGGTGGATTTGGGCTTAGCTGTATGTTGCCAGATGGATTTGTGAGTGCCTCTGAGACTGAATCTAGGACTTTTGAATCAAGCAAAGCATTTCAGTAAACATTTAGTGTGGGTCTGTCATGTAACAATTATAAAGGTTGGTTAATGGATATTGGATTTAGCTTTTAGCTTCAAGCGTATGAAATTGTCCGTTATGGGCTTTTGTGGTGGTTGTTGTTAAGGTTTTTGCTAGTCCATTGCGAGCTGTATTGAGCTCATGTAGATGTGGAGAAGTTGAATAAAGTTGATGGCAGAAGTTGGTAGGAACTGTTTAATGATATTTTAAAATAAAACAACAAAGCCTTAAGTTTCATTAAACTGAGTCTTATGTCATTTACTCGATTTAGTACCAAATTCTCAAATAGTAGAAGCAATATGAAATAATGCTTTATCACCTCGTTCAAATTCCTGGGTCTGAATCTTCCTTCCTCCAACCAAAATGCCAAAATGAACCCTAGTTTGAAGATTGGGCAAATATTGAATGGAGTCATCTTGCAAAGCAGTAGCTCATTGTAGTCTGAGTGTGGTTCAGTGGTAGCAGCTTCGGCTGTCAGTTAAGGTTTGCCAAGATGTTGCTGTTGCCTTAGAGGTAACATGCATGAATTAATGTACTATGACAGGCTTGCTGCTCAGGCACATTATCTTGAGCAGGGCAGTCCTTAGGCCATGTCGCTTGAATTGATAGCTAGTCACTATTTCATGCAGTCCTTATAGGATCATTACTCAATTTAATTGCTCAAGTTGTGCAGTCCTTATAGGATCTTGACTCAATTTAATTGCTCAAGTTCTCTATGCCACAATTGGAGATGGGTTTCTGACGTTGTCTCCTAACTAGCTGTTCTCTACAGCTAAGAATGAAAATCAGAACTGCTTCAACACCTGTCATGGTTGATGCCACTGTTACGGCGGCAGAGGAGGTGATATTTTGCATCATCCTTTATTGAAACTAGTTCCCAACTGTTCAGAAAGTCTCGTCATATGGGGATTTATTTAGTAAGAAAGGAAAAACAATTGATCAAGAAATGAATGAACTTCAGTGAATGTCTTTTTTTTCCCTTGCTGGATAGTTTCTCAACTTCCATTTTTACAAGGCACTTCGGTCTTAGCATAGCCTTCTCTTTTCTCATCTCTCCTTTTCTTCATCTCCTGGGCCATCAAATTTGCTTCTCGGATCGAGAATATTTATGATGATGCACAAAATCTTCATCAAGATCTGTCAGATATCTGTGTAGCAGATTGAAAATGTTGGCTTGAATCTAGAGTTCGTTGTTGAAGGAAATCTTCTGGTTTGAGATGGCCGTACCCAAAAAAAAAAAATTATAGTCAAGGATTGTTCTAGACCTTCTATCTCCAAAAAGGACTGTTGTTCTTTTAAAAACACTCATTTAGAAAATTCAACAATTAACTCCCTCCTCTTGTAGTACACCTAATATGATTGAAACAGTTCAAACTACTGATCAAACTGAGGATATTTCAGATATAGATCAAGAAATAAACCAAATTCATCACTCAAGGAGATACACTGCTAATCCTCCTAAAACATATCAAACTTGAAATTATTATCTTAGTCCAACTTCAGCAAATATTCAATATGAAGAAAGAAATCAATTTCAATCAAAACTATTCAGTGGAGAAGCCATCCATGAATGGAATATAGATGGCAAAACTGAATACGAAATAATATGCCTACTCGATGACATTGGCACGACAACCATGGCCTATGAAGTCCAACAAATTGGAGACCATCAGGCCTGTAAAATTCATTTTGGCTGGGCTTACGGACACATCCAATTTTGGTAGGACAGTGTTTTACTTCCTCACCAATGAGATTTCATACTCAATCATATTGAATCTGTTCAAACTACAGGAGATGATGACACAATTCAATTTGAATAAAGAGATTATGCTGTAGAAATACTTATCATCACTATATCCCGATCGTTCATAGGCAATGCAGAAGAAGTAACAAGTTCAAAAATTATTCTTTCAAATCTAAGATGTCCAACACTTAAAGATTTTAAATGGTACAAAGTATTTATTACTCATATCTTTAGAAGAAGGGATTGCGATGAATCATTTTGGAAAGAATGGCTTGTAGTAGGATTACTAATCCTATTTGCCAAGATAATTTTAATAAAATTAATAGATTTAGCAGGTGGAAGAGCTATTCCATGGAATGATATGACATTCAGCCTACTCTTCACCATTATTAAAAAGGAATGATTGCAGTTATGTCAAGAATATATAAAGAACTGACAAAATTTCATAGAGTAAATAATTTGAAGTTCTATTAGGAGCATTTTGCCTATAGTATGGAATAGACAAATTAAAGGCATCATCTCAAACCAAGCCAAAATACTCAAAAAAAACCTTATAGGCAATCTAATCCACCCACTCAAAATATCAAGCACCATAAGAGATATAGGAAAACAATAAACACACTACTCAAACAACTAAACCACAATTCCAACTCTCTAAAATTATTTGTTGAAAATGTAAGAGACCTGGTCATAAATCTGACCAATGTAAATCCAAAAAGAAAATATATGAATTATTCAAAGATAATGAGCAAACGTGTAATAATTTAGTCTCATTATTAATTAGCGTTTAAGAAGAACTTGAATACCAAGCAGACCATGAAGAGGATCAAATTTATGAAATTCAAGAAAATGAATCAAGTAATACCTTATCATATTTTGAATCAGATCAAGAATCAGAAAACAATGAATTACAACACTTATATGATTGTAAGCTACAACAACTTTATATGTTAAGAACAAAATATGAGAATGCATTTTTCATAAATATCATAGATAAAATTGAAGACCCAAATATCAAACGATAATACTATTTAAAATTAAAAAATCCATTAATGCAAAAACAAAAGTATGAGAACCCTAAATCATTTAGTTTAACAATGATATTGAAAAATATCTGTCTTAATCCTTATTCAAACAAGTAACCACAGAAGATTTATAAAATGAAATTAAACAATTAAAAGCTGAAATTAAAGAATTAAAAAATCAAATACAATAACAAAAGATTACAGAACTCTAATTAGATACAAGATTATTATTATTTGAATCAAAGTTACTTAAACTTAGCTAATGAAACTTCTGCTTCTCAACCAACAACAAGCGGACTAGCTAATCAAGAAAATAGCCAACAACATGAAGAACAATATCTTCAACTAATTACGAAAATTGATTTTTAAAAATGGTATTGTCAAATTACCTTAGTAATTAACAACGCGTTCCATTTAAAATTAATAGTTCTATTAGGTATTGGAGTCGATCAAACTTGCACACAAGAAGGATTAATTTCAACAAAATATTATCAAAAAATAATAAAAAAATTATATACTATAAGTGGATCAAGATTAAATATCAATTATAAACTAACAAATGCGACAATATATAATCAAGGACATTGTTTTAAATTAACCTTTACTTTAGTCAAAGATTTGCAACAAAATATCATCTTAGGCACTCCTTTTTTTATCTAAATATATCATTTTACTGCTTTAGCAAAAGGGATATCAACCCAAGTCTTAGGAAATATAATTCTTTTTTCATTTATCCACCCTAATAAACAAAGGGAAATTCAAGAATTACAAGCCACCTTAATTTATAAGCAAATTAATTCTATAACTAAAAAAAGAAAATTAGATTCAATATTTACATGAAAAAATAAAATTAGCAAAATTTAAGCAACAATTAAATAGTCGAGCAATACAAAGTAAAATTAAGACAATACTACAATTATTTGAAAAGGAGGTATGTTCTGACCTTCCTAATGCATTTTGGGAACGGAAACAACACCAAGTGAACTTACCATATGAAAAGGATTTTCATGAATCACAAATATCAACTAAAGCCCGATCTATCCAAATAAATTAAGAATTATTAGAATATTGTAAAAATAAAATTCAATATTTGTGAGACAAAAAATTAATTAATTAGACTTTCAAAATCACATTGGAGTTGTTCTGCTTTTTATGTTATGAAACAAACTGAGATTGAAAAAGGTGTTTGAAGGCTAATTATTAATTATAAGCTGCTTAATAATGTCCTCCAATGGATTAGGTATCTAATACCTTAGTAAAGAGATTTAATCAATTGATTATACGATACAAATATATTCTCCAAATTATGAAAAGTGGATATTGGCAAATCTAGATTAAAGAACATGACAGATATAAAATAGCATTCATAGTTCTATTCGGACATTACGAATGGAATGTAATGCCCTTTGGACTCAAAAATGCTTCATCAGAATTTTAAAACATATTGATCTAAATATTCAATCCTTATACAATTTTTTTAATTATTTACATTGGTAATGTATTGATATTTTTGAAATTTATAGACCAACACTCTAAACATTTACATTAATTTTTAAAATTATTAAACAAAATGGTTTAGTAGTATCTTTCACTGAGATACAATTATTTTAAACTAAATTAAGATTTTTAGGATGTAATATCTATCAATGTACAACTATTCATATTCAAAAAACAATTGAATTTGCTATCAAATTTTCTAAGAAATTAAGGATAAAACACAATTACAACGATTTTTAGGATACCTAAACTATGTGGCAGACTTTATATCCAAGCTTCGACAAATTGATAGACCTTTATATGAAAAGCTCCAAAAGAATTTGCTCCCATAGATGAAGCAACATACTCAAACAGTGAAACAGCTCAAACAGCAGGTCCAAGCACTTCCTTATCTAGGTAGACCCCAACCTAATGCATTCCTGATAGTTGAAATAGATGCTTTTTACATAGGATACAGGGGCATCCTTAATCGAAAATTGGAGTCTAGCAAGTATATTCAAATAATATGTTTTTATTCAGGATTTTGGCTCGGCCTTCAGAAGAATTATTCAACCATCAAAAAAAAAATTTTATTCATAGTTCTATGCATATCAAAACTTCAAGATGATTTGTACGATAAAAACCTTTTTTTTTTTGCATTGATTAAAAAGCAACTAAATATGTTTCACAAAAAGATGTCAAAATTCTAGTTTCTAAACAAATTTTTGCTCCTTGGCAAGTTATTTTATCAGCTTTTCACTTTGATATTGAATTTATCAAAGGATATTCCAATTTTTTACTAGATTTTTTAATGAAAG
>JAOVVI020006522.1:0-15553 GCA_028571085.2 Nepenthes alata | reverse complement strand
GACTTCGATCTCCAGAACAGAATAGGTATTGAAAAAGTATAGATTATTTCAAGGTCTCACGGACTCCCATTCGCCCGGATATCGTAGAGTCTTCATATACTCTCTATTACTTATCTATAGAGTACCAATAAAATATATACACACAATTAATTTTAATGCGAAGGATTATTTGCCATAGGAATGAGAGAAGGTCCAAAGAGAGTTTGAATATCCCACTAATGTCATAGAATTTTATTTCACCCATCCGCACATACATATTTATATATACACCTTGCCATACGATAGGTAAACATGCATAATTATATATATGCATATATTTTATATATATCCCACACACACACACACACATATATATATATATATATATGCATATGTTTATGTATATACACACCCGTATACATATATAATTATTTTCTTTGTTTGGATTCCAAAATAGAACTACAGATCCTGGCCCCCTCCATTAGAAGTTGTAAAAGGTCTAAATGGGGAGGAGCTCCCTTGGGGCCCTGCTCACAGCTCTCCATCTTGTACATCAAAAGGTTCAAGTAATCCATATTCTTCTTCTCCACCCCTCCCTTGAAAGAACATCGGTAAGTTTACATTAGTTCAGTTGGAGTAAGGAATCAAGTACGAATGCTTTCAGTCGTTATCCTAGGTTAGAAAGGGGATGTGGGCGAGATAAGAGAAGCAACAAGGCACAAGAGCAACTACTTCCCCCTCGTATGGGTCAAATTCACATATGTAAGATAGCTTGAATGAAAGATGGATGCTAGGTAGGACCAGATTGCATCCCATCTATTGATCAATCAATAGATGTAGGAATAAACCAATACTAACTAACCGATACAGGAACAGGTTCTTCCTCCACTACTGACTCGCAAACTGATACAGGGAGCAAAGGCCCTAGGTAGATGGTATGCTTTGCCTCCCTCCCGGTGATTGATATATCTATTCATTACTGGGCTATTCCCACCTACTTACTAACAAACTGTACAAACTGGTGGGTTGATCTAGGTAGCTCAGATCTGGGAATGTACTACAAGGAGCATCTTGACTATTCTCATCGACATTTAAATAAGTAACATGTTCCCTTCTGCTTCAGCATAGTAGACTTATTCTCCGAGAAGGAAGACCCTGTCCAGAAAAAAAGATTTCCCTTTTGTAGTATGAGTTGAGAGGATCAGATTAACAAGGGAACCTTCTCTAGTCTAGGAGCATTTCCACTATGTCTGTTTCTTTCAATGCCCCTTCCCGAAGTGAAGCGGGAAGAAACCTATGGCGTATTCTTCTCTTTCAAAAAGCTTTGCTTTGGTATCACTATTTTCAGCATTTTTATGCCCTCTTTGATCCAACCTGAGACCTCATTTAGAGAGATTGACTTCGTAGCCTACAGTACTGTGATCTCGAAATATATTGGATGCCCGGCCAGGGATAAGCATAACCTTTGGGATGAGAATTTTCAACTAAGCCTGGCCATTTGCACCCCTTGGTTTAAGGTGACGGTAAGCTTACCCACTCCCTTGTCTTAGCATGAATAATGATTGATTCAACTCCAGACCAGAATTAGACCGACTCTCGTTCATAAGGGTAGCCCCCCTTGCTTGTTTCTTAAACTACCCGTGGTGTTGGCTTTGATTGCCCCTACTCTTCGCTTGTCTTCAACCCTAGAAAGAAAAGATTAAACTCATCGAATCGAGGATCAGAATCATACCCTCAGAAAATCTATGATCTATATGGGAAATGAACATGCAATAAATGGTTTTTACTTCAGGTTTCCATAGAAATGGAAACTTTTAAGTAGGCGCGGCACACAAAGGAGGTCGGGTGCGCTACCATTCCTTTCAAATAAATGGAGGAATGAAGTAGAAAAGAAAAAAATAAGATAAAAAAATAACCATAGTCAAAGAAGTAGGATAATATGGGAGGCGGAAAAGCCAATTGGAAATTCAGAAGTTCATGCCAGGCAAAGCACAAATAAAAGGGTAGGTGAACATGGTAGGCACATTACAAATCCATACGCAAAGGAGCTCTCACACAAACACACAAAAACATGAGGAAGTAAAAATACACTATACTAAACAAGTATTAGAAGGTACAATAAATGATTATAAAGGGAATATAGGTAAGAAAGAATAGGAGTTAAAACAGTATCATACATTGGTTGGACTTTCTACGAGTTCGGTCTAGGGGTTTGAAGAAGATTAGTTCCATAGCTAAAGTGGACCAGAGAAGGTTAGTTTAGTGACATGCGAAAATAGATCAAAGAAAAGCTGACTGAGGCAGGAAACAAAAGAAAAAAGGGGAAAGTCAGGCTTGATTGGCTAAAGGACATAGGTAAGGAAAATCTCTTCAAGAGTTGTTTTCGAACGAAGGGAATCAAGAAATTCGATCAGTTGTCTTAGAAAGGTAGATAGGAACCTATTAGTATTAACTTTTGTTCAGTGCCCGGGGGTAGCCAAACCGACCGAAAATGAGTAACTAAGCTCACTCCCTCAAGCTTTGCTTTCCTCCTTCAAACTGAAAATTTTCTTAACGAGAAGTTATATTAGAAAATTTTGGTTAAACTCTTCTGGCTGAATCCGACTCTAGGCCTGCCCTTTTGTTAGCTTTTTCATTATATTGGTTTAACTACTTCTTATGCTAAAAATTTCTCAAGACCGTCAATCAACTCTCAATAGATGCTGTCCTTTAAACAGTGTAAAAAGATGGTAAGTAGAACTAAGAGAATAATCTTGTTTGGTTCAGTGATGGAATCAATAGCTTGCTCGAACAGGGATGTAGGAAAAAACCAATAGCTTACAAGGTTGCTAGCAGACTTGCTTGACCTATTGAAATGCCAGTATCGACTTTTGACACATGGTCGGCTAGCTAAAGGTCAACTTCGGTTCTAGGCAAAGATCCGCCAATCTTACTTTCCCAGTTCTTATTCAACATTCATTCAAATCTAAGTCTTCTCTTTTTGCAATGCTTTAACCAGCTGCTTTGCGGACTGCTCTTACTCTTACTGCTACTTTCTATACTTTCTTCTTCTGACTACTTGCCTTTTCCTCACCGTCACTGCCTTGCCGCTCGATATCCTATTTTCCTGATATCGTGCAATTAAAGGGAACAAGACTGCAAAGCCCAAACGGAGCCCGGCGGGAGGAGAATGCTTACCGATACCAAAGCCATTCCGCTCATCCCTCTTTCGAGGTAACCAAGTTTGGTTACCTTTCAGAAAGCCAGTTTGTGGTTACGTAGATGATAATCGGCCTATACGAACGTTTGTTTGTTGGAATCTTCTTCTGTCAGAATCTTTTTGAAGGCCTTGGTAGTATCGTATTCTAATAAATAGAGAGAAAGCTTTTCTATAAAGTAGGCTTTCCCTCATCTAAAAGCTCGTGTGTTATCATATTAAAAAGAAAGGTGCTGCTTTAAAGCTAGTCGCCTCGGTTCTTAAGAAAGAATTTTTGTTTTGTAAGGTAGCATTAAGCCACATTGACTCGATCTTTAATTGAAATATAGCATTATTCAAACTTTTTCGGAAATTCAATAAGTTTTTCAAGAAATTTGATAAAACCCGTGATAGGAGTTCTCAGATTTTATTTATTATTAATAAATATTGTTTATATCATTTTTTATTGGTTTACTCATGTAAACTATCCATGTCTTTCTTGTTCCACTAGCTAGGGTCCAATTCTAAGATGTCTCTTTCGTTATTACTTTTTTTTATATCAAAGACCAGAAGCTAGAAACATTGTTTTTTTCATTCTTTTCTTATGAGGTCGTGTACAACAACTTTGATCATACAAGCCTGGGCTGGGCCCACTTCCATCCCTAGAGGAGCCATATGAGGTGGAAGCTCCATGTACGATTTTGAAGCCGAGCCTTTCCAGCAATGGGGCCTAGGGACCGATATGATGATTGGTTTAGGTAGGGCGACCGGCCTACTACGGGCACCTGTAGGAATTAGTGCATGAGACCGTGATCCACAAATTAAGGCATGTGACTCACCCTTTATTTGGAAAAGGAGAAGGGAAACATAGCATGTCACAAGAGTGAGGCGAGAAGCACCTACTGCGATAGGGATCCTCGCAAGCCAAGCTTCCAGAGATAAGGCCTTTTGGCGAAGCCAAGTCAATTTCTGGCCACCAAACCCTACAACTAATGAGAAGGCCCTATGGAGTAAAGGGGACCGTGTACGTTGTCACGCTCCCTGCCTTCCAAAGGTGCCTAGAGGACGGGCCAGACACAGAAGAGCAACGACTGGGGAGCAGATTCCCCACTAGCTGGGGGATAGGAGACGACCATCTTAAGGCACATCATGACCTATAGGCAACACCGGTGAGACCTAGGAAGGCAACCCGATTAGAAGACAGAAGATCCATAGTAACTACTCCAGACTTAATATTCATCATTTTTTAAAGCGGGGGAAGAGATCTCTTTTCTACAACAACAAAAAATGAAGCTGATTTTACTTGGCACAACCTAACGATACATCCAATACCTATGATCTATGCTTAGAATGTGTTGCTAGATCTTTGCTCTAGAAAGCTAACTATATAGGCAAGAACTCACTTAGTCTGACCCGGAGCTTCCCTTTCATTACTTCTTTCACGACGAGGCTCCTTTAGGAGCATTAGTCAAAGTGGTGGAATGCCCTCTTAAGTCAAAGGGAGAGTTTCTGCACTTTTCTCTAAGAGATACATAAGATTAGGTATTATGTTATGCTATTTTGGGCTTTGCTCTAACCGAAACTATTGTATTGTTTGCCCTAATGATGGCCTTTTTGATTTCATCCGTATTTCAATCAAATAAAGAAGGTTGAAGTTTCATTCTTACCACTATCTTTTTGAAGCAAATAGTGAACGGTGCTCATTCTATGGAGACTTTAAAAGCAAAGCCAACTCATGTTTTCACTCGATTTTCATTACGAAGATGTTTCACGTCAAGATCCATTGCTCAAACCGAATCACGCCAATGTTATGGAAGTTCCTGGATCGCGTGAAATAAGAGTAGTACCAAAGGCAGCACCTTCTGATTTCATAATAAAAAAATGGAAAATTGGCTATGGAGATTCCGCGCGATCAGAAATTCATACAGACACAAAGGGGTTTGATAGGAAAGTCGTTTCAAACCAATTCATTCTTGGGGTCAAATAAAGACAAAGGATGTTAATGACCTAGCATGACAAAGCAGTCTTCGACAAACCACAAAGGATAGTGGTTCCCCCCCCCCGCCTTTGGTGATTGACCAAACAAATAGGCCTAGATCTACGCCCCTTAATGAATCGAATGGTCCTTCGACCTTCGTTTGATTCCAGTGGCTAGCATAGATCTCATGAGACCCGCCCACTATTACTATGGAAAAGCCTTGCCCAAGCTTGGTGGGTGGAGCGCTTGTTATCCTTACTGTTCTCTCTATCAGGGCCCCCACCCATTGCTCTAGCCATAAGCAATGGCAGTTCCAACTCGCAACCACAGGGGCCCGCCCTGCGAGGCCAAAGTGGGCTCCGGGCTATTATCGGGTATGGCAAGTCAACTAGTCGCAATAAGAAGGGCGAGTTATTTCTCCTTTACCTACAATGGTCTTGCTTTACAGTTGCAGAAGGAATCCACTCCGTTTATCAAGCGATTGATAGAAGTGAGAAAAAGACCGAAAAGGTAGGTAAGCACCCAGAGTGGTTCCATCTAAGGGTCACGGTTCCATTGAAGACCACAATGAAAAACCAACACTAAGAAAAGTGGCGTCGGAAAAGCTTGTCAAAGTGACCCTTGAAGAGAGAGTTGACCTAAGCGTTGGAGTATCCTAGCTAAACTTGTCTCGTTCGTGAAAGAACGGCAGAGAAAGAGATGCACTTTTTGGACACAGGATCCAGAGTTTTTTCGAGAAAAGGTCCCTTCTCTCATTATCATGATATGGTCAACCAGGCTAGATTATCAATGAATAGAAAATGAAAAATATGTCAATAGCAGTTGTTGTTCCGGCCATTTCTTTTTTGAACCACTTTGCCTAAGTATATAAAATAAGAAAATTTTCTTATTTTATATATATTATATAAACAAAATTGATTAGATTATATATATATATACATATATAATAATCAATTTTGTTATTTTTATAATAAGAAGAGTCATTTTGAAAATGCAAGGTACTGAGAGAGAAAACAAGGTCGCAGACAAGAGGTGCTTGCAAGAACTAGTGGTGCTCTCACTAATGATAAGCCCAAAGGGAAAAAAGGGAGCAAATAGAACTGCAGGCCAAGGAGTATACCGCAGTGGAAGGCTCTGTTCTGTGTCTTCTTCGAAAATTGATACAGGACCTTATCACCCCAGACCCGACTTAATGATGACCGTGCATAAGATCGCACGAGACCACTTCGATTATGAGCGCACAAACAATGTTGTTGCGCGGGGATGTGATCGTCAAGCTAGGGAAAACAAAGCTGCCCGGCCGTACCAGATTAGGAATGTGAAGGCCTTTCCTTCGAAAGGAGACCAGGGAAAGAATGAGCTATGCTATTGACCGACCTTTTTGTAGTGACTTCAAATTAATAGGCCTCCCCTTTTTTCTCATTATATGATTTATTACTATATTAAATCCATAACTATATAATCTGAGTCAAAATATCAGGGTATTACAACACATACTCCCAGTATCCTTGAGCCATATCAGCTACAGTTTAGGCAAGCAGGATTGGCCACCTATATTCTCTGTCTCCCATAGCTAAGGTTGATCACTATATTTTATCACTTGTAACTTTGGGTACAACTTCAAATTTAGTTATATATTATGACATCCGAATATATTAGTTTCGGTTAAATCTCTACGATGGTTCTCGTTAAAATGTATGGAGGAGGTCTACTACAACAAAACTCACATTCCTACTGGCGGAAGGGAGATCATTCCTCGTCGGGACTAAGCCATCCTCATCAGGAGCGATACCACACAAATCTCATGCCTTGAATCACAAAACGACCCACTAGGGTTTTGGACCACCATGGTTCTGTAGTAACCTCGCCCCCATCAGCATGCATATGGACCGATGCAAGGCCTAATTCATAGTTCTACAACATACGGATGCACAAATATATATATATATCGTCCAGGTATCCACAAATCACAAAACCCTCAAAAATCATAAATATCCGTAAAAACCACCAAACAACCGGTAAAACATACATGCATGTACATAAGAAACAAATTGGATGTATATATATGTATGTTTGTAAAATCTCAAACAGTAATCAAAATACATCAAAAATTAAATAAGACTAAGGATAGAGTTAGAGGATACTTGTCTTAATCTTATACTCCGCAAATTGGAAGAAATGATACTCCGAAGTGCCCGAATCGTATGTTTCTCTCTCCAACCGCCCCTTTCTCTCTCTAATAGCGTGCTTTCTCTCTCCTCCGCACTGCGTCACCTCGCTCACGACTACCGCTACCTCACCTGTGAGCCACCACCTCCTCTACCTCCTCTCACGGCCGCCATCCTTCCTCGATGAGCTCTCTTTCCTCCCTGCATGCGCTGCCACCGCGCCAATCACTTCTCTCCTTGTGTCATCGCCCACACTACGCCGCCTTCTCTCTTCTCCTTCCTGCATTGCTTCGCACAAAATCTTCTCTTTTCTCTACTCCCTCTCACTCACTCTCTTTCTTTTCCTTCTTTTCTTTCCCCCGCTGCTTCTGCCTGACAGCAGACTCCCCTTCCCTTTATTTCTCCCATTTTCCTATTATTATTATTATTATTATTATTATTATCATCATCATCATCATCATATATTTTTTCTTTATTCTTAATACCCAACTGGTGCATCTCAGGTGACAACTGACCAACCCGATTTCCTTTAAAATTTTATAATATTCAATTAATTTTTATCATATTCAAATTACCTATAAATAAATATATCCAATTTAAATTAAATAAAAATCTGGATATGACATGAAGCGCTGTGAGCTCGGAGCTAGATGTTCCGACTGCTGCTTCTGGAGCTACTTTAAGCTCAGCCTCGAACGTGGGGGCCTCCAAGAGAGGCACCTTTGCCGCCACGACTCTTCCCTTGGCCTTGTCTTTGACTCTAACCTCAAACACTGTGGGCTTGGAAGAAGGTACCTTGACAACATCAGCATGAAGCTTCAAAGTAACTACCTCAAGGATGTTGGCCACCGGGAACTCAATTAGAGGCACCTCCTCAACCTTCCTAGATTGAGTCTCACCGATCCAAAAAGAACCCTTGGCAAAGCTAGCAAGGATGTCGGGTAGAGCCTTCTCAGACAGCGGTGGCAAAATGGCCGGCACCCCAAATGAAGCAAGTATTGGAGCAAGGATCAGAACATCTTCGGCTCAAGCCTCAGTAGCAGATTTCGAAGGCTTGCAACTTTCATCTGATACGACGGCCCCAAAGGCTTGGGCCAGGGAGGATGTAGAAGTGGGGTCCACCCTCATTGACGACCTGTTCCTTCTTATTACCTGATCGATAGTGGTTTCATCTTCAGAGGAGGACCTGACCGAGGCCTTTCTGTGCTCAGGCGCTTGGGCTGATGGCTGTTTTATTTGAAGAAGCCTTTGTCTCCTCTTATACATCCTTTTCTGAACCGATAGTGTCAGAGAAGCATTCGACCCCTCCAGTACAGGCTTCCATTTAGTGTGAGCCAGGGACTCGGCCAGCAGCAATTGGTTCTTCTTATTCTTGTTGAAGGAGCTAGCTTTTCCTTAAGAAGATTTGTCAACGCCTTGGCCGACTCCTTCTCATATTCCATTATTTCAGTATTAAAAATAAAGAGACTCAACCCCATTCGTTGGAAAGCTCCATTCAGAGGGAACTACCAAATAAAAGAACTTGTCCTTCTATATCTTCATTGAGTCAGGATTTTTCTCACTTAACTCAAAATCAGGTCGTAGAGAGACCGGAATCCAGTTAGCACCATGACAAAAATGAAGAATAACTTTCACACCCTTAGTGTCCAAAACTAGGCCATGAATATGAGCAAAAAGGCACAAAGAAACTAAATACCTAACTGCGTTAGGTTGCAGTCTGGCGACCAGAATGTGGAGAGTTATAATTATTTTATACAACTTTGACGCTAAAGGAAAACGGAGACCACATTTTAGATGGATCTTATAAATGGTGATGTAGCTTTTTGGTGGAGAATAGGCTTTACTACCAACTCCAGGCAGGAGATACACCAATGAGCTCACCGAGCTTGGAGGTAGTCGACATCGGCGGAGGTGAGAGCAGACTAAATATCATTGACACCGGGAACCATTGAGAAGGAAGGGCTTCAGAGATGAAGAAGGCAGGAAAAGGATTTTGAAAGAGATGCAAGAAATGAAGAGTTTTAAAAATGTGGAATAAATGATTTGGGGCGCATTTGTGATGGGACATTTGAGTTGAAAAGATGCCGTTGAGATGAAAATCTAAAAAAACGCGTCTCATCATGACGGTGATACATGTCGGTACCCAATTGGCTCTACAACACATCAAATCGCCCGAAGTAAGTAATTATGGCTAGTGCATTTTCAAGAATGGCACAAGACTCGAAGAAACTTGGATTTAATGTTGCTACTAATGACATGGATAAAATTCATCGGATTAATAGCCCTCGTCTCTCGTCTGATGAAGCCCTTAAAATTGAAAGTCCTCGTTGAAATGGACGCTCAACTTTACAATAAATGTTTCGACCCCCACAATAAATTAGCGGAAGCAGTATAAAATTAAATATTTAATACACGTAAAGAATATGTGTGTCTAGATGATACGAGCGATACGAGCATAAAAATAAAGTAACAACAATACTAAAAAGATAAATTTTTTTGTGACGAAGGAAAAACTCGATACCCACGATAATCGATAAAAATCCTCTAAGCTTCAACGGCCAAGGAAGAAATACACTATGAAAATTACCTTATAGATCGGGTGGTAACAACGTGCTAACCTAGCTGACGTACTCCGGTCTTGTGATCCCTACCAATGAACTCATTGGATTTATCCACGGCAATAGGATTGGACACTTTCCGATTTTTACATCAATCTTCCCTCTCGTGCTACTTGAATTGCCGAACCCACTAGATTCCAGTGTTCACGCTACCAATGTCGCTACGAAGGTTAACTCATAGGAGAAGAGAAAGAAAGATGAGAGGAGAGCACTTCGTCAATGGTGCACAATCGTTGAAGAGAAGTGTTCTTGAAAATGGAGCTCAAAATAAATTGATATTCAAGTGAGTAGGCTCCTCAAAAGTCAGCCAAGCTTCCTAGGGTTCAAGATATATGGCCACAATATATAAAAGTCCCCAAAATTTTAAATTATAAAGTGGCCGTTAGACATACGGAGGACCGCGCCGCTCGAGCACTATTCGAGCGCTCGATGGGCCCCAGTTAGGGCTCGGAGCCAATGACCTCGTGCGGCTCGAGCGCCCGATTTGCAAAAGGGCACTCAAGCCCACTTTAGGAGCTCATCAAGCTCCCAGCAAGGGAGGCGCGCCTGACTTGCGCCTCGGGAGCCCAGCGGGCGACCTTTCCTAGACGGTGAGAAAAAAACATGATGCGGGACGGTGAGAAATGGCGAAAATACTGGAATTTGATGATGACGATCTTCAAACATGAAACAGATGAAAATCTTTGAGGTCGATAAGTTGTCACAGTTATTGAAAGCGCCGACAAGAGTCCAAGTAAACAACCCGACACAGTCACAAAATATGCCAACTAAAAATATGCCTAACAATCTCCCCCTTTGGCAATTTCGTGACAAGACACAGACGAAAAAAGTATAAAAAAATACAAGTGAATCACAGGATCAGACACCACCGAGATAGAACCCGTGTATATGAAAGTCTACTCATAGTAAAAAAAATACATAAATATAATAAAATATAAGACGTCTTGAGACAATGATACAGTACAATGAAGTACAAAAATTCAAACTTTAGAAGCCACCACCTACTATGCATCAGGGAAGAACAACCATTCCTGGACAGATAGGGTTAGTGCAAAAATAGTAAAAATACAACAGTAGGAGGTAACTACACATAAGCATAAAAGAAGGGCAAGACAAAAACTCCCCCTATCAAAAATAACCTCCCCCTATCTCCCCCTTAAACCACATAGAGATCTGCTCCCCCTTTTTGTCATGAATGATCAAAGGGTAATAGAGCTCGCTCTTCTTAATGCATAATTTTTTGCCACATTTTATGACGTTGTTTAAGTTCATCCCTTGATCATTTAGATATTGGATGTGGTGAATGAGATGCTCTATCTGAGAGCTTTGTCGCAACTTATTTTGTTGTAATGATATGGGACAGTGGGGACGAATATGGCCAATAATTTCACATCTATGGCACATTGGAACAAATTTGGTAAAGCCATCAAAAGGGTACATTTGCCTCCTGGTGGAATTAAGATGAAACTTTTTTATACTCGTTAAATTTTGATAGTTTTGTATATTAGTATCCCTCTTTGGCGAACTGCTGGACACTTTGTCAATATGAGCAGACGACGGATTGTTTTGTCTAGGGAGGGACGTGGGTTGGACAAATACAGTTTTAGAATTATCAGTAGATTTCAAATTATTTTCAAAATAACCAAAGCCGGTTTTATTTCCTCTTATTTTTCCCAAACTGAGCATATGGTTGAATTTTTAGGCCCATTTGAAAATTATTTCAAGTCATTTCGAGCAGTATCTAAATCAAATTCAAGAGTTGCGATTTATTTAGTAAAAGAACTTTTCAAATTCTCAACTTCTTGAATTTTTGTGTCTAACTCGAATTTTAGAGCTAATTTTTCTTTTCTCATTTTAGTTAGTTTGTACTTGAGTGACACATTCATTTTCTTAACTTGAAGGCATTCTTTAAATAATTTGTCATAAGCATCCTGAAGGTCATACAGATAAGATTCTGACGCGTTCTCAGAGTTATCGGATAGCTTAAGACTTACCTCTAAGGGATCATCATTTTCACACATTGAGGTCATAAAGGCCATATACTTGACATGGCCACCTTTAGAGCATTTTTCAGCCACTTCTTTGTCATCACTCAATATCACATTAGCTTTATAGGCTTGACTTTGTTGACGTTTAAGGTTTGGACATTTGGCATGACAATGACCAAAACCTTTACACTCGTGGCATTGAACACTTTGAGTACATTTAGATTTAGATTCTTTAAATTCACGTTGACCTTTTGTATCAGATTTTAGAGTTCGTTTTAAATCCACACTTGGTAAGTCAGATGAAGATTTATTTTTCTTCAATTTTTTTTTAAATTTTTAACAAATGTAGTAAAATTATCATCGCTATTTGACTCGTTATCGGAGTCACGATCTCTCTCTTCCCTAACGGATTTTAGGGCAATTAATTTTTTTTCTTCCTTAACTGTGAAAGTGTGTGCTCATAAGTTTGGAGAGATCCTACAAGTTTTTCGATCTTCATTTTATCAAGGTCTTTACTTTTTTCGATAGCGGTGACCTTAGGTCTAAATCATTAAGAAAGTGATCTAAGAACTTTTCTAACAATTCTATTTTCAGAAATCCGTTCTCCCAAATTAAACGTTGAATTCACAATATCATTCAATTGCGCATATAATTCATCGAATGTTTCCTCATTTTTCATACAGATTTCTTCAAATCGAGTGGTTATTATTTACAATTTTAAATTTTTAACCAATTTAGTACCTTCATTGGTTATTTCAAGTATTTTTCACGTGTCTTTTGCAGTCTTACACATAGATATGCGTTTGAATTCTTCGGAAGATACGATCATAAAAATAGCATATCATCCCTTACTGCTCCAATTGGACGTATCAAATTTTTCTTTTGACCACAAAGACAGAACATTTGGGTTCATTACCAGTTTTGGGCGGAGTCCACCAAATTTGGGTGCTAGCCCACATACGCTCATCTATAGATTTGAGGAAGACTCTCATTCGAACCTTCCAATAGGCATTGTTTCTCTCATCAATGAAGGGATGTACGGAAAGCGATCCACTCATATACATCTAGATCGGGGGTCGCGGATCGGGGTAAGCCTCTGATACAAATTGATATAGACTCTTAATTTTACAATAAATATTTTGACCCTCACAATAAATTAGCGGAAGAAGTACAAAACCAAATATTCAATACATGTAAAGAATATTTGTGTCTAAATAATATGAGCAATACACGTACAAAAATAAAGTAACAACAATACTAAAAAAATAAGTTTTTGGCGACGAAGGAAAAACTCGATACCCATGGTAATCGAGAAAAACCATTCGGACTTCAATGGGTAGGGAAGAAATGTACTATGAAAATTAACTTACAGATCGGGTGGTAATGACGTGCTAACTTAGCCGACTTACTCCCGTATTGTGATCCCTACCAAAGAATTTCTTAGATTTGTCAACGGTAACAAAACCGAATACCTTCCGGTCTTCACATCAATCTTACCTCTCGTGCCACTTGAATTACAGAAATAACTGGATCCCAATGTTCATGCCACCAACGTCGCTACGAAGGTTAACCAGCGGGAGATGAGAAAGCAAGATGAGAGGAGAACACTTCGTCAATGGCGCATAATCGTTGGTGAGAAGTGTTCTTGAAAATGGAGTACAAAACAAATGGATATTCAAGTGGGAAGGCTTCTCAAAAGTCAGCCAAGCTTCCCAGGGTTCAAGATATAAGGCCACAATATATAGAAGTCCCCAAAATTTTAAATTAAAAAGTGGCCGTTAGACACATGGAGGCCCGCGCCGCTCGATCACTAGCTAGGGCTCGGGGCCAATGACCCCACACTGCTCGAGCGCCCGATTCGCAAAAGGGTGCTCGAGTCTGATTTGGGCGCTCATCGAGCTCCTGACATAGGAGGTGCGCTTGGCTTACGCCTCGGGTGCCTAGCGGGTGCCGTTTTCGAGACGGTGAGAAACAATGAGAATACTGGAATTTGATGATGACGATCTTCGGATATGAAATAGATGAAAATTTTCTAGGCCAATAAGTTGTCACAGTTACTGGAACACCGACAAGAGTCCAAGTAAACAAATCGACAATATCACAGAATATGCCAACTAAAAGTATGCCTAACACTCGTCAAGGCCGCCAACGAAGTCCATCGGACTAAGAATATGGGTTCAGACAAATGATTGTTGTCGGATATCATACTAGAAGACTGAATTTCAAACACCCTAGCATAAGAGTTAGTGATCGGTATTGTTATTGACGGCTCAAGGGGAAGAGTCTGTCCAAGGATTCGGCCCTCAAAATATCCTAGTCTACCCAAATCAGTGGACATGTCCGTTGGCCTTATCCAAGCATTTCGCTTCTTAAATTAAGATGGAATCAACGCCAACGGTCAAAGTGGTTTCTCTCTTATCTTGTTTTAACGGTTTCAAGCACCGGTTGGAACAGATGGCTGAGCAGAATCTTATCAACCTGAGGTTTCTTAGGCGGTTAATAGGAAAAATTAACCGCCCCATAACTTTTATAAAACCCCCTCATTTCCAACAGGAAATGGGACGATGTTTAACCAAATCAAAAAACAAATAACAGATGAATTCTAAGACGCTAAAAGCGTACACATTCTCTCTCTTATTAAAATGCTTTCAGAAAAGTGCAAATCACAAACAAAATTATTTAAATAAGTATATTTACTTGCGTACTCCTATTTGTTTCCTTAAAGTAAAATACTGACTTAAGCGTCGGAGAATATATTGAAGAGTGTGTCTCACCAATCATTTGACAGTATTCTATTGAGTTACATAGGATTCAAATTAAGAGCGTATAGAGACTGGACCCGCTTTAGACCCGACGGATAAACTTTGACTCCATAATCTATACTAAAATTCACATTAAAGGATGCACCGTCTTTATAATTGCTTCTCTTTACTGAATAATTTTAATGTTTGGTCAATATTTAAATAATTTAATATCATATATTAAAAATAAGAGGAGTTACATACGTTATTAATCTTATAAAGTGACATAAATTACATTATAAATATAAATATATTCCGTAAACTTATACAATCTTTAAGGAGATTTATTAAAATCAGTATGTTACATTTACATAGGGATATATTTGATAGTTATTTATTATAGTTTTGATATAATAAAAAAAAAATTGTTAAACATCCATAATTATCTAGATTATCATTTTAAATAAAATATCATGTATAAAAAATTTAAAAAATAGTACATACGAAGTCTAGATAAAATTAAAAGTGCCTTATTATCTCTCTTAAGTAAATTTCATTTCATTTTAGTACTACTTCCATAATAATTAATTATTCGACTCGTTACTTAATTATTCATTCATTTTATTTACCTTCTCAAATAACACTGAAATAAAGCCAATTACGATACTTGGTAAAAGTTCAGTCTTTTGAGAAATAATACTATTCATATCACTTTATTATCTGTTACGATATCGCTCAGTATCTCTTGATAAATCCCGAGCGTGTAATTTTTTTTGGTCTACAATGCTGACAATCAACAACTGAAATCGAGTAAGATTCAAGCTTGCATCAAATAGAAATCAATCTTATTCAAACCCATGTCAAATACAAATCAATCTTCCTTACCCTTCATACATTTTGCTCAGT
>JAOVVI020006521.1:0-15554 GCA_028571085.2 Nepenthes alata | reverse complement strand
CTGCAAAATTAATGGATTTGCATGTTAATTAATGAAATTTGGATTTTCTTGCTTATCCGTGGGAGTCGGAACATGGACGAGAAAACAGAGCAACTTGCTCTGTTGTACCACTGTTCGATTTCTGTAATGAAAATGGTGAGGAGTCGATCTAGAACTCAGGTGCATTAATGGGTAATATGGGAAACCTTGGGTGCGAGGATTTGCACTCGTAAGTGTTGTTCGAAAGTGATGAAAATTAAAGTAACTTACAACCTTAGTAATATGGTTTCTATGCCAAAATAAACCGATAATAATTCAACAAGTTTAAGATTCGATCGGATAATTAATTATTTTTATTTTTATTTCATAATCTCGATAATTAATTGTTCATGTGAATTAAAATTGATATGTCTACACTATAAGTGATAAGATATTATAAGACTATAAAGTTGATTATTTGTCAAACTTGCTAGTACCGATACCTCGTGGATTTGCTCAATCGTTAAAAACGA
The DNA here is from genome assembly GCA_028571085.2 of Nepenthes alata. NCBI lineage: Eukaryota > Viridiplantae > Streptophyta > Magnoliopsida > Caryophyllales > Nepenthaceae > Nepenthes > Nepenthes alata. The sequence continues at coordinate 15,063 of JAOVVI020006521.1, read as the reverse complement.
GCACATAATTTTTAGTTCACAATAATATATAAGATCCGAGAAAATTTTTATAATATCTCATTAAAGTAAAACTTCTCTTTAGATAGGTTTAATAAAATATATACCCTTATTGATATTCAGATTCAATAAAATTTAAATTATATTTTTAATATTTTATTATCGTATAACTTTTAAGTTATAAATACAACATGTCATTAAGTCTTGAACAGTTATTAATTTCTCTCAAGTTATAATTTATTTATATTGATATTATTATTCAAGATACTATTTTATTTAATTATTATTTAATTAATTAATTTATTAAATATTTAGCTCACATTTATATTTTATTAACTTTATAATAAAATATTAATATCAAATTAGAGATCAATCATTTACTAAAAAAATTATACAAGTAGAAACAATCTCAAAATTAGGATCTTGTGATGAGAAGTTTTAGAGACTACATTATTGATAATTTTATTTTAGACATTTTATCAATATTACTTTCTTAGAATATTTATTTTGTGAATAATTATAGGTATCTCATTTTATAAAACTTAATTATAAATATTTTATTTAATGATACATTAATAATGATTATTTATAATTTAAATTTATACGTGATCAATTTGAATCAAATCGGACAGTTTAAGTCCAAGTTGCCACACTATTGGATAGCAAAGAAGGGGAGTTGGGGCAACACCTCATGAGGATATTCAAAGGGTGCGACCAATCATATCATAAAAAGATAGTTAAATCATTTCTAATGATGTCAAAACACCGCTCGACAAATTTTGTCACGAATGCTCATAATTTTCCTAAAGTTCCAAGACGCACTCTAAGAGACGCTCAAGGTCTAAATGCAACGACCGAGGATACGTTAGGAGTGGGTCCACTCAATCTAAGTTGGACTGGCTAGACGCGAAAACCAACCTCTACGGCCGGGGCAAGAAACCCCTTTGTTTCAAACATGTAACTCTCTGATAACACCCAAGCCCCATTCATTGGAGGGCTTATGGACATTGTTCTGAACAACATTAGCTGCAAATCTTATTTCCTACACGCAGAGCCACAAGAAATTGCAGAGGAGGGCATCCTTTTGCTTGATGATTTTCTTAGGGAGAACAAAAATAAATGCCCATTAAATACGAATAATTGACAAAAACGATCTGATAAGGAGCCTACCATACAGGAGAGAATCTTATTTCTCCAAGCCGCAATCCTCCAAGCAATCTTCACAGCCGATAGCCTTAAGGCATTGAAAAAAAGAGAGGGATGCCGCCACATAAGAAAAATTTACTCTTCATAGGTCAAGGAAAAAGCATCAAGAGCTTGTGGAGTCGGGAGAGGTTGTCATTAATAATAACATAGTATTATCGGTAAAGGCAAGCATGCTAATCTCAGTCTTTATACACTTCCAATAGAAGTAAAAAAACCAGCTAGCATGAGTATTAGAGTAGATAATATGAGGGAGGGCCTCCATAACAATGGTGATTAGATAGCATGATAATAGATCCCTTACCGAAGGCCACGAGCCCCATGAACGACTCCCATAGCTTCTCCCTTGCACGATTCCACAGGCCCCATGAAAGAATCTCACAACATCTCCATTCAATTCAATAAAATAAAATAAGGAAACAAAATACATTAGCCAGTCATATCAATAATGCAACATGAAAACTTATAATTTGAACGGTCAAGATTAGAAAAACTCACTCTATCATACAATACATATTCTAAAGGTCAATCCTTAACATATATCATGACTTGCTCTAGTCCAAGTGACACCAATTAAAAGTCTCCTGAGCAAGCAAGATATTATCACAAATGTTTCTACCAGCAATGAAGGCAAATCACAGATACCAGATTCCTAACACCACGAGCCCAACAAAACCAATCACAAATGACAAAAAAGAATACCCTTGCACTACTCTTAACTTGACAAAGTTATTTTATAAATGCTCACTATATAAATTGAAAACAGAAAGAGAAAATTATCTCAAAAAAAGAAAAGAAATTATACATCTGAGCCAAAACCCTAATAAGGGAAACTCATTGTCAATAGCACAGACACAATAAAAGCCAACTTGTGATCTAATTAAGCTTTCATCAATATCCTTATAATAAACCAATTTAGACTTTTTAATCTTAATCTTATTACAATCGTCTAACACTTTACATAGATTGATTATGACATTTAAAATTGCTCACACTGATTTTTTCCACATCTATATTCATCTGACATGTCGACCCTCAACAAAGATAACTTAGAAACAGAGTGTGGCAAAAGGTCTCGGCAAACACCCTGTTTCAGAAAGTACATAGCCATGGATGCAAATGCTGGTTTCTGCGCTCGGGAAAAGAGAGATACATACATGCCCAAGAAAGCAAGAAGCATGATAAATTCCTTAAATACAAATCACAGAGTACACACTACATAGAGAACAGCTCGACCCTGTCAATTAACAGACAGCTGCACCTTCGTGGAGTCGTCTCATTGTCTCTCTTCTTGATAATGACCTATTATAAACAACATGGTCGAAGCAAGCATGTTAGCTTGAAGCAGCTGCCGGAACTCTAATGACGACCACCTCACTGCACAAAGATTGAAGTGATAGTTGATGAGTGCATAGATGCAGAGATGCTCGTTATTGATTTTCTTTTATACTCTTGAAAGAGCATGATAATCATTCAACAAATACAGCTCAATTGAATGATACAAGAAAAAAAACCATCAAGTATATAGAATAGGGTAGTCAAATTTATTGGAGCAAATTGAGCAGTTTAAGTTGCATTTTCAAGCTTCTCAATCTTGGAAATCTTTTAATTAGAGTCCTTAAATCTATGTTCTAGGGAAGTGATGGCATGCATATCGACATATAGAATTAGGATTAGTTGCGTGATAATCAACTCAGTAGGACTATACTTTCATGAAATATCAAAGAAAAGAAACTAGGGAAGACTAGATTGTATTGAGGGAGATTCTTCAACATGCGAAAATCCGTAAGGTTTTATTTATGGAAAGAATCCAAACAGAGGACCCGCCAGATAGATAAGTAGGAGCACTTCTCATGGGTGGTCAGATTAAATGCAAGCCATGTTACTCAAACTTTAGAAATACTACAGAAAACCCATCAGACACATCACCAACACATAAAATAAACATGGGGACTTAGATATGGTGCTCCAAATATTAGGGAAAACATGCAAAAACCTGAACAATAACTATATTGAACACCCAGGGGGGTGGATAAAGGTGCGAATCAGATACTTGTACCGGCATCTGTGTGATATAGGCTTGAACTTGGTGTTTTCCAGGCAACGAGTGCTTAGAACAATTCTCGACGCTGACTTATTAGTAGACAAAAGAGCATCTAGGCACAATTGTAGGTTTGTTGCCGTATAACTTGATAATCACAGATTCGGGTCATGAAAAACCTCTTCCATGAAACCGTGTATAATAGGCTCAAAGTTGATAGCTTCTAAAGGAAAAATAATTCAACCTGAGAAATTACAGCTTTGTTTGTATATCAAATTCAGACCTTGCAGTCATGAGCTGAATTGAACCTCGAAACTCAGAGCATGGCATTCAAGGTTTCTCAAATTTAGCTGCGAAAGACAGGGCAGAAAAATATCAAACAGCATACGGAAATATGCAGACAAGAAGAAGAGGATATATAATTTGACATCTTTGACGTAGCGCTCAATTGACGAGAATGGGAATGAAGAACAAAAAATAGTTGTCCTTTTCGTTTCATCATTCCATATACAGGCTATTTTGATGAAATCCTTTAGATTATGCAAGTAAGATCTGACACTTACAGCAATAGCAATTCCTGTCTCACTGAATTTAGGAATGCAAATAAGTCTTACCACCTGTCCCTCTGATCCTGCATCCCAAGTTACTAATTAGATGAATATCTTATAAGAGGTGGAAAATATATTAGTGGAAAATGAGATTTGGGAAATTTTCAAAATGAGAAATCAAATGGAGTACCATTTAGTAAACGAGTTTCATATTTATCCTGATTACCGACGAAGTATACATGAGGACAGCTCTCAAGTAGGAAAGGATCCCTGTCGGTATAAGAGTAACAACCTGAAAATTTGCAAAGGCACTGACTTGAAATTAGCATAGCAACACATTAGAAAAATACAATGCAAAAGGATGCGACATGGTAATCAAATTTCTCAAAAGGGGTGGCCAGTGTACGAGACTCGTGCATTGTGAGATTTGGAGAAGGTCAAGTGTATACAACCTTACACTTACATAGTAAAAACTCCATTTTGGTAGTTAGAATCAATGATTTTTAGGTGATAATTGGAGCAATTACCATTGCACAAAGGCTCATCCCACCATGGTTATCAAATTTCTCAAAAATTGGCAATCTGCTCATAACAACAGATATGAACCAACATCCTCCGCAAAACCAACTGGGTAATAAAGAATTAAGGTATTAATACCAAGGGTATTTGGTGCTGATGGTGCAAGATGCCTCCATCTTAAAGTCCTTTCCATGAATTCAAGCTTATCCTTTGCCTCTGAATACTTCTCAAGATCCTCGATGTTCTGACCTGCTGTTCCAAGAAACCTGAAGGATGTGGATCACATCTCAATACAAATCATGTTGCTAGGAATTTATGAATCGAACTGCCTGCTGCACTTTACCTGATATTGTCAAGCTCGAAGAAATGAGGGTTAGTACAAGAATTGAAAGTGTTATAGGCCGCTGAGCCAGGGAAAAGGCACCTATGCAAAGGCTGAAGGAAAAAAACTATGCGTGAAGAAAAAAATCAAATGGGTTAACTTATATTTAACCAAGAATCAAACTGATTAATAGTTGAAAAGGTTTTTTACAAAAAAAACAAAAAAAACCTGCTGTGGCAATGAGAAGTTTGCAGGGTCATTTGGGCCTGGCATAATATCCATTGATACACCCGCAGCAATCTGCGCATAACTTAAAAATGCATACACTTGAAAATAATGCTGTTTAACACTTACATTTGAAACTGATTAAAGAACCTGAGTAAGCATGATATCCAGCTCCTTTATTGGCTCAGACAGCCTAGATAGATCCTTGGAAGCCAAATTCTGCACAAGCAGAGAAAATCACAGTTAAGTATACAGATTGTAGTGTATTTCTCTTCTTTGCAAAATAAACTCGTTCCAAATTTTTACTGCAATTTTCCTCATTTAGCCAGGGTGCCCTTGTTGGAAAATGGGGCACATCATGACTGGAGATCTGTGCTATCTGAAATGAATTCCAAAATGTCATCGCTAAAGAAATCTGAAGTGAGGATGTAAAGCAATTAGGCTTCCAATAGGATGGCTGTGGAATATAATTTGTCGAAGGCATGGCAATGGATAGCAATGCAAGTCAACAGCAAGAAATTCAAGCATCGCATCAGTGATGTGTTCAACTCTTGGAGGACGTCCGATGCCACAGATAAGCATGCTAGCATAATATGAGACTAAAGGCTTCAGCATAAGCCGTGAAGAGCAGTGCTTTTGTAACACAGCTCATACATCAGACACTACACAGAACTAGATGAAGAAACAGAAATGTCTGAAGGGCTCATTCACATGTGAAACAAAATCATAAGAATGTATCACCTGACCATTCAGAAGTCCACGAGGAATTTCGACAGAGTTTCCAGCAATTACCACATGAACAATTTCTGCTTCAAGTCTTTGGTCCTGTCCAATTTAAACTTATATGATGAGCAGATTATTGCTATTTCTTCCAGAATAATGATAGAAAAACAAACCTTTTCATCCCCTAAATGGCCTGTTATATGATCCACAAACAGCTGAAACAGAAGAGGATTGGAAGCACTGCTCCCAGCACTTATGTGAGATATAAAAACAACATATTTGTCTTCACCTGTACCCAGTTCAGAACAAATAGTTTCAGAATCCATGCCATCGCAGCGGGGAAAAAAAAAAGAAGAAAAAAGAAGAAGAAAAGATCTAATATCATTCCATAAACTGCAGACTCGCAGCACTTTCAGTCTTTTTGGTAAATTATAAATATAGAAATGTACAAAGTCATGCTAGGAGTATGCACTCAGGAAACAACAAGAAGAACGTGCAAGTAACCGTTGTTCAAACAAAATATGTTTTTGACTAGAAATGAGAACAATGTTACTCTCTCCCTCTCTCTCTCTCTTTCACACACACAGACACACACAAATGCAAGTAAAGGCTTCTCCCAAGACACTTCTTCCTCTCCCCTACATCAAAAGATCGGCAAAGAGGACAGAGCTCAAACAGCTTGGGGCTACTCTTCTCATGTAAGTTCACAAAATTATCATCCTCTGAATGCTCTTGTTTTCCTTGCTATCCAATTTGACTAAAAACTGAGATGAGAGGAGTTGCTCCTCCAAGCAACGCATAAACCAAAAATTCATTGAAAATGGAAAACAGAACATCAACAAATTGAAAAGAGCACCTTACAAAGTTATTCAATCTAAAACACTTCCTATGCATTTTGGTCTACTTTTCTATGAAAAATCTATCATCAGACTCAAATCCTACAGAATCTTACTGATGTTGCTTCAATTTGAACAAAACCAGCCATGAATTACTATAAGCAAGATACCCCTTTTTGAGGAAAATGTACAGCAGCCACAAATAAACAATGACGACATGTTCTTTGTCGAACCAATATGTCAGACAGAAAAGTGAGGACATAAAATTGCATTACTTGGTTTTAGAGGCTTCTCGATTTGGGGTGGTAAACCAGCTTCCAGAAAATCTTGAACCAAGAATGACCCTGCTCCAGTTTCCTTCCCAAGTAAGGCAACCACAACTCCTGTAAAAGGCATACATAGTCTAAAATTTATTACGTTCCACCAAATACCACTTTCAGATAAACGATAGCATCAACAAAATTGCAGTTAATCAAACTGACATGTAGCAATAGATCACAAAAATGTGTGCGTAAACAGAGGTCAGTTTACAGGTATGAACAATTACAATTATGCTGTAAACATAAACCCTCGAGACTTTAAAGCTATTAAACTAAAGATTTTTTTTTTGCAGTTAAAATGATAGATGCATTTCATATTTTAAAAAACATAAATTAAACAATACTGATGTAGGCTCAAGACAGGGTAATCATAAGAAGAGATAAATAAAAGGAAAACTAGCACAGACGATGATTTAACTTATTGAGTTTCCAAAAGCTGCTGAGAAACAATAATTGGATGAATAAAGGAAATGCCATTTTATTGACATAAATGGCATGCAAAAGAATGAGAAAAATAAACACAGGATGTCGGCAGCAGCAAGCAGACAGTCCATTCGGCACATCACACGTGAAATATTTGATGGTCTGGCATATGCACTACACGTGCTGTTTTCTATGGCAAAACACTAAACATGTTCTGTTTACGTAATGAGAGACCATCCTTTTGACAGCTAGGAATTTATGAGACTATCAAAAACAGGTCTACACTCAAAATATAATGTAAGAAAATAAGGATGTTTTAAGTGGGATGGAGAACACCCAAAACCAGTGACAGTTAGAATAGCCAGAAAAGGTAAGAGCAATGCTGTTGCCTATGGTGTCAAGATAACCCTCTCGAAGAAGCTGACTCTGACTCTGTTAGCAATGCCAAGGAATCCAGACAGGTTGCATTTTTTTCTTTTTTGTAACTTCATTACCACTAGAAAGAGAGAATCACCAAGAGCGGGAACATTAATCAAAATACAAACAAAACCCAGCCACACCCAAGTGCACAATCAAAAAATAACTCCAAGACTAGCAGCTTCAATGCTCCAACACAAAAATAACTCCAGTATTCCTCTGAGTGACAAACAGCAAATTCTCATTTAGTCAAAGCTTTTCTTTTCTTTACTCTCCCACCAGGCTTCCAAGGTGACTTAAAAGCTTCTTCAAGCTTATAATGTCTTTTAGTTAAAATGCCTTTTCTTTCCAATATGCACTCCCTACTATGGAGAGGTATCAAAAACTTGTAATCTGTCTTCAATATTAGTATTATGGATCAATTCACTGCTCAATGCCTATACTTGATTTGCCTCGTTTTAGACACTTCAGAAGAAAGCTGGTCTGTTATTTCCTTCCCTAAAATGTTTGCATTCTGAAGCTTGTGTAACAACCTCGTTGGAATCCCATTGTTGATTTGACTCCAAAGGAATGACAATATACTTCTTTTAGTAGGGCAATTTTAGCTTCTCATCTTTTTGAACCCTGGGGATACTAGTCTCCACCCACCATTCTTCCACTGATGAAGATTTATTGGAACTCGTCACCAGAAATGTGAATCAGTATACCAGCCTTAACATCTGTAAAGTCTTGGAAATTCAACCCAAATTCTACTAAATTTAAAGAACCCTTGTCAGTGAAAAATCCCTACCCCAAGGCTTTAATGTAATAGGTTTATAATCATGAATCCATGGTCCAAGGTTAATTAACAGTTTTTTTTTGGGGGGGGGGATGGAAAATATTGATAAACTGTTGCATTTGAGCTATAGATCGAATTTAGATAGGACATTTCCAGTACCAATTCTGAAATTCTGGATGCCCCCAAACGGCCCCATCATTTTCCCCTTTTTTGGGGGAGCAGAGAGGAAGGTAGCCCGGTGTATATTTTTTGTATAATCCATTCTTCTAATGGGAGGAGAGAATTTACTAAGCACATATGTATTTTGCATATAATCAATTCTTCTAGAGGAAGGAGAAAATTCAAACATATTCAACTACTGGATATTTGCAGTAATTCACCGCATGTTGGGCTTATCATACATTATTTGATATTTTCTCTTGCTGAATAATGTTGTATCGTTGAGGCTTATTTTCAAGAAAGGCCTTTTGCAAGTTTCACACAAGGCTCACAAACCCTCATGTTTCCTTTTTCCAAAGCATATCCCACTCGTCAAACTGATTTCCTAAGAATAATTGGCCTTCAATAAGAATGTAGAAGTACAGTGTTACCTAAGAAAGATCTACTCAACATATATCAAACCTTTGTTAATAAGATACAATACAACTCCCAGCTATACCATGTGTCCCCCCTCTGCAGTATATGAAATATCTCAATCTATAAAATAATTTTGCATCCATCTCATTTCAATAAGTTGTCTAATGAGCATATCACTTAATAGTTCTAGTAATTCCAAAAACAGAAGAACAAAGCTATGGATGTGATCATCAAGGTCAGTCATTTACATCATTTTCTTCCAATTCATTCTAACCAATTATACATCCTTTCAAGACAATAGGTTCTTCAAAATTTGAAACCCATTTATCTAATAGTCCATTCTACTTAGTTGATGAGGAATGCACTTCTCTCTACATATCATGCATATCCACCTAATTGTTTTAAGAAAACAGCTACTATATGTGCATGAGTTCTTTGCTCTTAAGAATAAGTTGCTTGAAATCATACCTGTCACGTAAACAGAAGGTAAAAGTGCACTTCCGTCAAGTTTAACTCTGCCACTATCATCTTCCAATACCAAGTAATCATCTGGGTGCCTAAAATTGTGAGGCTTGACAAGTGGAGTGGCAGATCTCTGTGGATTGCAGAATTAAATTTTACTGAAGATATCATCTTGTGATCATAAAGCTAGAACTTCAGCAATAATGTTGACAATATCTCTTATCGGTAGTAAGTTTACTAACATTGCATCCTACATTACAAGGATGAAAGTAAGAAAAAATTATTGTACTTCATGAAGGGAAATTACCTCCTTCGAGTACTCATCAAGAATGACAGGTTTGAGTTTCATGTTCTTATAGAGCGTACCAACAATGATGCATTCCTTGCCTTCTTCTAGTCCCAAAATCGTGCAAACTACAATCAATTGGCCACAAAATATTAAAGGCATTTCTAACAAGTGGAACTATGGTAGTGGTTAGGTACAATAAATATACAGCTAAGTTCCAAAACTAAAAGAGAGACTCACAAATTTGCTGGAGAATGTCAAATAATAACAGTTTTAGAAAAATCTCAAACATAGCCTACATATTATGCTCAAAAATTCATAATATGTCAGCCATAATATGATAAAGATTTTTCTAATGAATAAACTCTGAGCACTAGTTGAGGTATTATCAGAAATACAATTTCAAATTGTTCAATAATTAGCGTTGTATTTGTTATAAATCACTTGATTGTGATAATAAGAACAAATACGTCCTTACATTATGATGAAAAGGAACAAATACTCCCTTAAGTAATCATGCTAACACACGCCTTTGGAGAATTTGTTAAAAAAACTTACTAAGTTATGATTGAAGACAACAAACAATTGTCGATGCAGAGAACAAAATTGCCAGGAATAGAAAAGCTGCAGTATTGAATTAGCTGTGTTTCTCGAAACGCTAAGCCCAACGAATTAGGTCTATCATCAACGAAAACTTCCCATTTCAAAAGCAGAATGACAAACAATTTCAAACTTAATGTATCTAGCTCAGGGTTTTAAGCGATAAATAGAAGGAAGCAACGCCCAAATATAAAATTTCAAAAGCAGACTGATTAAAAGGAAAATAAACCAGCGGGTGACGGCACCTGGCAAATGGGGTTTCCAGTTAGGAACGAGAGAGTAAAGAAGAGTTCTCAAGAAGTGGAGACGAGCGAAGTAAATTTGGCTGTATTGCTGGCCCCTATATGGCTCCTTCTCTGCAGAGAAAATCTCATCCTGCCACAAAATGTGCAATATTTCGTAAGGAGAACTGCTATTAACATTCTAAAAAACAAGAGAAACATCATTTTTATAGTAGATCATTCGGTTGCGGAGACAGAGTATAGAAAACTGTACCATGTTTATGTAGCGAGATTGTTTTCTGTGTAGAATCTTCTTCTCTTGGTCGACATCCATGGCTTCCATGGCGGGAAAAGGAAAAAGTTGCGTAAGCCCAAAAATATTTCTTCGTTTCTGCGAATTCGAGCCGCGAGAGGCGGAGGCTCAAATTTGTTAAAATTTCATGAACTCAAAAATGAGAGCGCGTGCGATACATGGTGCCCTATACCCTTATTCAGATAAGTTGGATATCATTTTATTTATTTTTTTATAAGTTATTAATTTATTCTTGAATTTTATTTTCAAAATATTAAAAAAAAGTATTTTTGAAAATTTAAATCTAACGTTTTCATTAATTCAATTTATTATAAAATCTGTACCGTCGTTTTCAAAATAAATTAACTAACTTTATTATAAATTTATTAAAAAAATACTTTTAAAATTTAATTCATTATTATAAAATATACCTAGAGATGTACAATATTATACATTTTAATTGATAAATTATTACTTCATTTATAACTAAAAATAATTACCGAAAAGTAAGTTTAACATATCCATTTAAATGTATAATTAAAAAATAATCTGATGCGTTATCGAATTTGAATTGTTATACACATTAAAAAGCCAAAAACTATCGACGAGTCTAACGCGGGTCGGTCTCTGTACATTTTTAATTTGAATATTATACAATAGAATAAAGTATGGTAAAATGATTGACGAGACTCACTACTCGGTATATCTTCCGACGTTCAAGTCAATTATTTTTCAGTGAGGAAAGAAAAATGGATGATACAAGTGTAAATGCCTATAAAATGATTTTTGTTTATGGTGTGCGCTTTTTAAAATGCGTCTTAATGAAAGAGAGTGTGTATGTTTTTGACGTCTTAACTTGTCTTTTATTGGCATTTATTTGGTTGAACATTGTTCCTCTTTTTTGTTGGGAAGGAGAGGCTTTTATAAAAATTCGGGGGCGGTTGACTTTTCTTACCAATCGTCAAATAGATAAGAAGATACCATTTAGCTAGCGGTTCCTAATTGACAACCGAGATCATTGAGTCAGATAAGAGAAGGAAACTGTCTCGATTGGTTAGAGTTGGTTCCATCTTCCTCTAATAAATAAACCATTCGGATAAGGCTGACGGGCTTGTCCACCGATTTTGGGCCGATTAGGCCTCTATTCTATTATGGGTCAAATCCCTCGATGGACACTCCTCATGGGATGTCAGCAATCATACCCATCACTAACCCCCATGTTAGGAGGCTTGAAATTCAACATTCTGGTATAATATCTGAAGATAGTTATTTGTCTGAACCCGTGTTCTTAGTCTGAAGGATTTCGTTGGCTGATTGGACGAGAACTTTCAATCCAACGAGTTTCATTAAATGTCCAGATGAGAGCTCCTAATCTAACGGATTTCATCTGTGCCGCTAGTAGCAATATTAAATGCGAGCTTTTTCGAGTCTTGTTCCATTCTTGGAATTGCACCAACTATCATTACTGATTTCGGACGATTGACGCACTGCACAGCCTACAAGGTGTTAACACATATTATAGTCATGAAGAGGCGTTTCTTTTTGAATTTTTCTCTCTACGGCGTCGTTTCGACTCAAAACTTTAGCTATAAATAGTGTAAAATCCTTCGTTTTCACACTTTTTGAAATCTCTTCATTCCTCGCTCTCTTCAAAACCCTTCCACTGTCTTCTTCATCCTCCAAAACCCTTCATCTTTTTTAATGACTCCTGACATTAATGACATCCAGTCAGTCCTTATATCTGTCGACATTAACTACCTCCATACTCGGTATAAGATTCTGAGCTCATTGGTCTACTTTTTGCCTGGAGTTGATGGTAGAGTCTACTCTCTACCAAAAGGATATGTTACCATCTCTGAGATTCATCTTAAAGGAGGCCTCTGATATCCTTTGGCTCCAGAGTTGTATAGAATAATGACTGCTTTCCACATTCCGGTCCAAAGACTGTAGCCCAATGCAGTTAGATATTTAGTTTTTTTATGTATTTTTGCTCACATTTATGGCCTAGTGGTGGACACTAAGGCCGTAAAGGTTATTCTTCATTTTCACCACAGAATAGATTAGATTTCAATCTCTCTACGTCCCGATTTTGAGTTGAGTGGGAAAAACCTTAACTCAACGAAGAGATGGAATAGCCGGTTCTTCTACTTTGCGACTTCCTTTGTATGGGAACTCTCAAACGAGTGGGGTCGAGTCTCTATATTTTTTAATACCGAAATAGTGGAGGATGAGAAGGAGTCAGCTAAGGCGCTGACAAATCTCCTTAAGGAAAAAGCTAGTTCCTTCTATAAGAATAAAAAGAATCGATGGTAATTGGTGAGTCTCTTACTTAGACCAAATGAGAGCCTATATTGGAGGGGTCGGACATGCTTCCTTCACAGTCGGCTCATAAAAGGAAGTAGAAGAGGAAATAAAGGTCCCTCAAACTAAGCGAGCTGTTGGCCCGAGCACCCGAGGACAAAGAGGCCTCGGTCGGGTCCTCCTCTGATAACGAAACCACTATTGATCAGCTGGAAAGGAAAAAAAGACCGCCGGCTAGGATGGACCCAACTTCTATATCTTTCCTTGCCCAAATGTCTTGGGTCATCGAACCAGATGAAGGTTGTGAGCATTCGGAGTTTGCTACCGAGGCTAGAGCCGAAAATGTTTCTATCTCTACTTCAACCTTGCTTCATTTGGGGTGTCGACCCTCCTGCCATATTTATCCGAGAAGTCCCTGTTTGATCTTTCTACTAGTTTTGCCAATGGCACTTCCTGGATTAGCGAGACTCAGTTAGGGGAGGTTGAGGAGGTGCCTCAAATCGAGTTTTCAGAGGCTAGCATCATAGAGGTGGTCATCCCGAAACTTCATATTGAGGTTTCCAAGGTACCTTCCTTCGAACTCCTAGCGTCCAAGGCTAGAGTTGAAAATGAGGCCGAAGGATGAGTTGAGGTGGCAGACGTGCCTCTCTTGGAGGCCCCTGCGTTCTAGGCTGACCCGAAAGAAGCTTTTGAAGCAGCAATTGAAACATTTGGTTTCGAGCCCTCAGCGCTTGAGGTTGAGGGTGATATTTTTACAGAAAGAGTTAGTAAGGTGGTTGAGGTGGCCACTGCAGAGCCCTCGGAACCCGAGGTCCAAGAGGTTTTGGAGGTTCCCACAAGTGAACTCCCTCCGAAAGCTCTTCTTTCTCCGAGGTGTTGACCAAACTGTTCCTCAATTCTTTTGTTGCTTTCTTTACAATTTCTAACTTGTTCTCTTTTTGCACCTCAATAATTGGCCCATCGTCTCATCTCCACTACTGACCGCCTCGCTCACGATTATATTGAAAAAAAGAAGAAATTCTTAGCCTTGGAGGAGCGTATTTTCCATCTCAAATGCGAGATATCTGAGATGAAAGAGAAGTACGCCCTCCTTCATGACCAGAACCTTAAGTTGGAGAGTGAGCTTCAGACATTCATTAGTTCGAATGACATCAGGCAGGTGATGGAGCGCAAGTGTTGGGACAATATCAGTCTCTGCCGGCACATCATCAAGATAGTGGCTCATAGCATTCCTACTTTCATATTCTATCCTAGTAACACCAGTACTCGACATAGTTCAGGTGTGTTGTACCTTCCCAAAGACGATGTGGACTCCTGGGAGCCTTTGTCGGAGACTTCGTAGCCTCATCCTCATCGGTAATAATTCTTTTTATTCTTATACTTGTAATATTTTTATAATAAAATGATTTTTTTCTCAACCATGGTCATTTCTTCTTTCTCTCCCTCTTTGTTATTTATACATATACATACATACATATATATATAAGTTGGCCGAACTATATTCTTAAATGCCAAACTCTTGAGATGACTTAAACTGTCATCCACACATGGTTTTCGTCGCTCGTACATGCCAGAGGGTATTAGAGTTCTAGTGTGTCTGAGTTAAGTTTTTTGGACCATAATCAACTGACAATACTATCTTCTTTTAATTTGAGGTTTTTGCATTCGTACTTTAAGGAAGCCCCATAAGTTTTTTAGTCTTCGGTTTTATGATGGCCGCTTAATTCCATAACCAAGTTTTATGAACCAACCTTATTAGGGCCGCTCGATGACATGATCGAGTTTTATTAACCACAAAATGTGGCTCGAGGGGCAGGTGAATGGATCTCATCTGATTTAGGGGTAACCTAGGTCATGCAATGTTATGAAATTACATATAAGTATTATATGAGCAATAAATAATTATTCTATTCATAATATGTAACAAAATTTACAAGCACTCCAAATGATAAAAACTAGTCTTACCTGGTTAG
>JAOVVI020006520.1:0-15555 GCA_028571085.2 Nepenthes alata | reverse complement strand
CATCCGAAGCAACCGCACGCCGAGGAACCCGAAGGCTCTCTAATCCGTACGATAACCGTGGGCCGGAGACGCAACAATATCAAAGACCAAACATAGAACTCAATGCAGTTACCATTGGAATCAAAAGGTGTAGAGTTCTCTGTGGTGAACTCGTTCCCCACCTCATCAATGCTCGAAGGGAATCCAGGAATGATCTGTGCATCTGACCCGACATGAACAATTAATGAACCAGAAGTAAAACTTCCAAAACCAGTGTCGCCTCTTTGATGTCTCCTAAGACTACTCCTGTGCCTTTGACCCACAATGCCCTTTCCCCTATAGTCAAATCTCCCTTCTCTGACACCATTAGAACCATCATTCTTCTGAGCAGAGTCACTCTTGATAGAAAGTATATTACATTGATTATTCATTATAGAATTCATATGCTAATATAACATGTGCAAAAAAAACTATTTGGTGGCGTTTGGTTGGAGGGAATAGAAATTCTATTCCCTCCTTATTCCCAGAGGAATAAATATTCCTCCGTTTGGTTACAATTTAATCAGGAATAAATATTTTCGTGGGAATATTTATTTTCACATATATGAGAATAACTATTCTCATTATTATTATTATTATGTTTATTATTATTATCATTATTATTATATATTATTATTATTATTACTACGTTTATTATTATTATCATTATTATTATTACGTTTATTATTATTATTATTATTACTATTATCACTATTATTATTATCATTATTCACACCTTATTTCTCATACTATTTTACAAACCAAACAATGAAATACTAATTCTAATTTTATTCTATTCCAATAACCAAATATGAGAATAATAATTTCAACTCTATTCCCGTCCTATTCTATTCCCTGGGAATGATTATTTTATTTCTACTTTATTCCATTCCAACAGTCAAACATACTATTATATATAGTAGCTCCTATACACCATTCTAGGCTAGAATTACTAATATCCATATTTAATGGAAATCAGAAAAAAGGAACCCTATATTATCTGTACAAGATCCTCTATCAATCCCTATAATCATTCCAAAATATCCTCTATCAACAGCTCTTATCAAAACTCCCCCTCAAATTGACGCATGGATGTCTCTAATGCCCAACTTGTCGAGTTAGTTTCAAAATGTCCTGCTTGAGACATTCTTTGTAAGTACATCTGCCAACTGATCATCTGGTTTTACAAATGGAAATTGCACCATCTTGGCTTCAAGTTTTTCTTTGATAAAATGGCAGTCCGCTTCAACATGTTTTGCTCGATATGCTGAACTGGATTTCGCATAAGCTCTATGGCTGCTTTATTATCACAAAACAAATTCATTGTAGATCCGGATGAGTAGCCAATTTCTTACGATCACCTCTTTAGCCACAGAAGCTCCCAAAGCCCTTTAGTCATGTCTCTAAGCTCAACCTCTGTACTAGAAAATGCAATCACCTTTTGTTTCTTGCATCTCCAAGTCACTAGATTGCCTCCTATGAAAGTGATGTATCCTGATGTAGACTTTCTATTAGTGATACTGCCAGTCCAGTCTGCATCTATATCAACATCAATGTTTAAATGACTGTATTTCCTGAACATGAGTCCTTTTCCTGGAGAAGACTTCAAGTACCATAAAATATGGATCATTGCATTCATGTGATCCTCACTAGGATTATATATGAATTGACTCACCAAACTCACAATACAGGCAATGTTTGGTTGTGTATGGGACAAGTAGATTAGTTTTTCCACAAGGCGCTAATATCTTTCTTTGTTTGTGGGGTATTTGGTTCAAGTGTTCTTACAATCCATGATTTTGAATCCTGTTTCAACTAGCAAATCAAGCACATATTTCCTTTGTGGTAGAAAAATGCCTTGACTTGATTGAGTTATTTTGATACCCAAAAATTATTTTAAGCCCCCGATATTCTTCATTTTAAATTCAGTTGCTAGATGCTTCTGTAAGTTAGAAATTTCCTCCTTGCCATTCCCTGTAATAATCATACTGTCAATATAAATTATTAGAGCAGTTACCATAAAATACGGATCACAGCATTCATGTGATCCTCACTAGGATTATGCATGAATTGACTCACCAAATTCATAGTACAAACAATATCTGGTCATGTATGATACAAGTAGATTAGTCCTTTTCTAGGAGAAGACTTCAAGTACCACAAAATATGGAGCGCTGCATTCGTCTGATCCTCACTAAGATTATGCATGAATTGGCTCACTAAACTTACAGTATAGGCAACATCTAGTCATGTATGGGACAAGTAGATTAGTTTTCCCACAAGGCGATGATATCTTTCTTTGTTTGTGGGCATTTGGTTCAAGCGTTCTTACAATCCATGATTGTAAACCATTACTGTGTCTATACAATCAAGCAATCCTATTTCAGCTAGCAAATCAAGCACATATTTCCTTTGTGATAGAAAAATGCCTTGACTTGATCGAGTTACTTGGATACCCAAAAAATATTTTAAGTCCCCAATATTCTTCATTTCAAATTTAGTTGCCAAATACTTTTGTAAGCTAGAAATTTCCTCCTTGTCATTCCCTGTAATATTCATATGGTAAGCATAAATTATTAGAGCTGTTACCATTCCATGTTGATGCTCCAAAAACAGAGTATGATCTGAATTGCTCTATTTGAAATCATAGTAAAGCTAAATCGTCCAAAACACGCTTTAGGTGATTGCTTCAATCCATATAGGGCCTTCTATAGTTTACTTATGACCCCAATTGTGATGAGGTAGTAAATCCAGGCGGAATGTCCATGTACACCTCTTCCACAAGATTCCCATGAAAAAACACATTTTTTACATCGAATTGATGTAGTAGCCAATCTAAATTTGCAGCGAGAAACAACAATACTCTGATAGTATTCAGCTTGTCTACTGATGAAAACGTTTCCTGATAGTCTCTACCGTATGTTTGGGTATATCCTTTCACTACAAGTCTCACCTTTTATCTTTCTATCGACCTATCAGCATTGAGTTTAATTGAGAACACCCATTTACATCCCACTGTTATCTTCCCTTTGGGCAGCGGCATGAGCTCCCTAGTATCATTCTTCTGCAATGCTGTCATCTCTTCAGTTAATGCTTGGGTCCATTTGGAGTTGTTCAAAGCCTCTTGGATTGTACTCGGAACATGATCAGAAGATAGTTTGTGTACTGAAGCTTTGAGGGATGATGCTAATCTCTGGTATGACACGTGGTTGGCAATCGGATACTTCGACTTCTTTTCTCCATGGTCTGGTGAGTATCGATTTGGTGGCTTCTTGCGGTTGTATTTGAACTATAGCTGACAAAGTCCTCACTAGTAATACTTAGGGAAGAGTTTAGAGATTGTACCTCAGAAGTATTCTCAGGAGAGTGGTCACTTGGTACTAATATGTGAGAGCTGAGCAGCTCTTGCTCACTTCTAAGCATCCTCCTGCTCTGTCATTATCATTATCGGTTAGGAGCCTCTAGCTGAATTCTTTCTGGCTGAATTCCAATAAGATCACCCTGAATGCCACCATTGTGATCATTTTGACTTTCTTCCATGTTGGTATCTTCAAAGCCTGGCCACATTTCCCAACTAACCACAACATTTTGCTCATTACCTAGTAGCTCCCCTGAAGAGAAGAATTATCATTGTTCTGAAAGAAAGTTTCAGATTCGAGAAAAGTGACATCCATCGTGGTATAACGACACCAGCTACTTAGATCATAGCACCAATAGTCTTTCTTATGTGTTGCATACCCTAGAAAAACGCAACGAAAAACACATGGATCAAGTTTTGTTCGTTGGTTTTTATGAAGGTGAACATAGGCGACACAACCAAATATTCGTGGCAGAAGCGTCAAGATGGAAGGCAATGGCACATGATGAACAAGAGCTTGGAGTGGTTTTCAAAGTCCAAGAATCAATATGGCATTCGATTCAGTAAGTAAACAGCAGTAACAACTGCATCTGTCCAATAGCGTCAGGGTGCATGTGCTAGTCAGAAGTGCTCAAGCTGTTTCAAGGATATGTCTATTCTTTTGCTCCGCAACACCATTTTGTTGTGGTGTTTGAGGACAAGTGACCTCATGATAAGGACCATGTGCTTGGAAATATTCTCGTGCTTCATTATTGTCATATTCTCTGCCATTATCCAATCAAAGAATCTGATGTTTAGCAGAGAACTGTCTTAATCATATTATGGAAAACCCAAAAAATTCCAACCGCCTCATTTATATTTTTCATCATATAAGGCCAAGTCATACGTGTGCAATCATCTACAAAAGCTACAAACATCTAACACCAAAAATCAAAATGAGAGCAGGGCCCCAAATTGGAATGAATCAATGTAAGTGGGGTCTCACATTTTTTCAAACCGATTGGGTAAGGCACATGATGATTCTTTGCTGAAATGCACATTCACACCTAAAAATCGACTCATATAAATTCTAAAACAGACTTCGAAACAAACACTTTAAATAAGAGAAGGATGGATGCCCCAATGAACGATGCCGCAACCATACTTGTCGCTCTTTGTCACCAATGTGATGCACACCATTTGCTGTGCCAAAACTGAAATCATCCATGTAATACAACCCCCCTCTTTTAGTACCACGACCAATAATCTCCTTGGTGAGAATATTCTGGAACAAACAGAAACTCGGATAAATCAGTGCGCAACAGTTTATGTCCTTGGTAGCTTGGCTTACAGATAATAAATTACTAGAAAGAGGTGGAAATAATAAAGTATTTGATAGTGAAAAGAGGAGAAAGTGTCACTCTTCCAGCCCCTGTAACTGGATATGTTACTCCATTAGCGTTGGCAATGCACGCTTGTTTGGATTGAGTTGATTCAATGAAATCATGCAGGTCAAATGTCATGTGATTGGTTTCCCCGGAATCGATAACCCAACCATGGGAAGTCTCTCGTGTAGAGTGGAGCTGAACACAACCATTGTCACCAAAATCGCTAAGAGCCACAGATTTGTTTGCAGTGGTAGAACAGTCCCCTTGTGGCATAAGGGATAGTTGAGGCTTAGTGCTCAGGAACGCAGCTCGACCAGGATTTTCGCTTGTACTAGCTTCAAGTTTCTTGTTTGCTTTGAGTTCATGCCACCACTCTGGATATCCATGTAACTTGAAACAGTCATCTCTAGTATGTTTTGTGGTGACCCGAACCTAAATCATCAAACTTGGCTTAGACCATTCATGTAGAAAATTTCAAAATATAAAACCATTAAATATCCAATATAATTTCAACATTCTTCAATTATAAAACCATTATCTAATGAATACATCATGCAAATATCTAAGACAATAAAAAAAAAACTACTAAAAGTCTTGGGTTGTAACCCGAAGGAAATCACCAAGTCTCTATCAAAATATATCCTATCCGTCACCAAATGAAATAATAGCCATTTGTCTCCAAAATCCTCCCTACCTAAAAGTATCGTAGCAAATTTAGGATCTATTGCTAGCGCTATGTACTTAATTCGAATTTAGAGCCAATAAAATATAAATGTGAGTCAAATATTTAACAAGTGATAATAACCAATAACACATAACAAACAATAAACATCTCGGATATACAACATCAAAATACAAGAACCACAATAGTGATATAGAATCAAGCAACAAATTCTATCTGAGAATCCATAATTTGTTATAACTATGACTCAAAAGTAACAATAAGAATAGGTCCCACCGGACTCTCATACAACAAAAATTAAAAGATTTTGTATATGGATCTCGTCAATAATAGGTGAAAATTCTCCAAAATCCAATATCACAAGGAAAATAGGAATTTTCTTGGTTCAAATATCAATAAGAACAACTTGGATACCTAATCATAATAAACGTCATAGATTCCACAAAATTTGAATTTCACTTGATGCATCTTGAGAATTCGATTGACGTACGAATTAGGGAGCCAACAGCTTCGCTTAATCGTCTGAATGTAAATGGGTCTGGTCTTCATAAGTATGAATTTGGATTCTGTTCACCACAACAGAATAAACTGGAGGTAAGAATAATACGAGACTTACTCATTAGTATATCCTCCGATGTTCAAGTCAATGATCTTTCTAATAGATTTGGAAATATGATGAGGAAGAATGCTAGAAAATTAAAGAGGATGGGGATGAGTGTATGTTTAGAGGGCTATACTCATTTTTTGTGTACTCGGCTGATTGAGTAGCCTTTGTCTACTCTTTCTTTTTTCTCTCTTTTGTTTGTTTGAAAGATGTTATATTTATAGTTAGAGGCACCGTTTGGTTGATCGGCACCTAAAATCAATGCATGTGCATGATGCCACTTCAGATCAGTAACAAGAGGTGTTAGTTGCAGTGTGTAACGGCCGTCCTCATTCAATGAGTGGGCCACCTAACTCCCAGTTATAGAGTCGTTTCGGCCGTCCTCTGTATCGGGTCATTAGACAGCTCATTATGATTATTTAATATCTATATGTTTAGATAATTCCCTTCGGTTTATGCATTCAAACGCTACTACTCGATTGACTCTGTGGCTTCTTTTGTTGGGCCATTGGTATGTGGGCTTCTTATCCAGACGAGTACTGGATTGACCCGTTTTGGGCTGTACCTATCATCACTGAATCCAACATATGAATTCTACTAAATACATCTCATGTATTCCACTAAATTTCAAACTCAAGAAGTATAAATAATAATAACGTATCACAAAAATTTTATAAAACTTATTATCACTGTGAACCAAAAGCCGCATATGTCATCCCCCATTGGTTGAGTATGTACCACAAGATAATTGATACTTGTAAGTTTGACATGTGACTAAATTTATGGTCTACCGAGACTCTGTTAAGCAAAGTATAGACATCTCATTGATACATATTTTCTCCATCCACAAAGGGCACAGGAATAACAATGCCCTCCGCTCATAAAGTACAAAAATCACTTCAATATGTCAAACCCAATATTCATCATTGTAATATCCCTTGATACCACACTATATGATGATCATACAACTATAAGTATCCTTTCACACTAAACAATATACCTTATCATCACTATAATACGAAAATCGGTATTGGATAATTATTAACCACACTAAGATTCCATAATATCTACGTTTCTTGAGACCGTAATATTTTTATATAGTGTCCTTACTTTGATTGTAAGAAACTAACAATATACTTACATAATCGAGTATAACGCAGAAAAACTCCTCATTACAATGATAGAAGTGCCATTTAGTACTGATAAAGACTATACTCATGCAATAAAAATAAACACAAAGAAGCTTATTATTGAGAGAAACAAGAATGATTCATGGATACACTAAATATCTAACTACTATCATCCCATTGGCCACAATGGCCTATTAAGTCCCACAACTCATAAAACAGAGCCACCAAAAACCAAATTCATTATTAAACTAAACTGGTTTCTCTAACGTTTGAACATCCATTTGGATGTTGCCATGCACGTAGCCACAGACGTCGACTTGTAGTACTTCACCTAATTACCACTAGAATTACCAATTCACTAAATTTCACTTCTAGAGTTGTCATTAGATAAAATACACCATTATATTACCACAACGTAGAACCTACTGACTTGCATCGTTGTTTCAAACTCAGCTCAGCGCTCGCATTAGTCCTCCTCCAAATAAGCAATTATTTAGTCTACAAACACGAGAAATTTCTCATATGCACACTATAATAAGACATTACCACAACTTAGAATCATAATTGGATGGAGCTGTCAAAACATAAAATAATCCACACTTCATCCGGTTTACCACTGTTCCAAACTGAATAATGTTTATGCCTCATTTCATTAATAACATGCCATAACATCATATATATACATATATATATATATTGAATTTTAAACGATTTGAGATATAATATATCAAAAGCTTACTTCATCTGGCTACTCCCCAAAGCACAGTCCATATATTATCACGGCAGAGGGCTGTAGCCCGTACTTCGCACTCCCAATTCAGAACCTTTAGAAGCCAGCACAGAAACTTCAATTTGGAAACACCCCTCTCATGCAATTATTTTCAACAAGTCAAATAATACACATATGTACATGATATTCATGGGCTCCTCAAGTTTCTTCATCAGTTATAAGCAAATTTTCTTTGTTTGTTAATCTTAATAGTATATATATATATATATGTTACATCCGAGGATTTTGATTGTTGACAGATAAAAAGATTTGTCTGTTGGATGCTAAGGTGTCTACGGTCTCCGCACATCTTCAAACAAAACCTGTGCAATCACAAAATAACGGTCAAAGGATTGACGGGACTCATTCCCCGGTATATCCTCCGACGCTAAAGTAAATATCTTCCTTAAATAAGAAAAAAGATAGAGGATGAAAACAGAATATAATGTCCGAGCTATTGAGCTTTTAAAGTAACGTCTTAAATTAAGAGAGACAGTGCACTCTTGGCGCTTTTTTAGTCTCTGTATTATTTTGTCTGAGAAGTATTAAGTTGTCCCCTTTAGTTGGAGAGGACGGGTATTTATAGAAAGTGGGCGACGATTAACCGCTAGGAAAACTGATGAACGGTTAATCTTTATCACGAACGCGATTTTAACTAATGACCGATATCGTTAGTTAGATAACTGTCTGGATCGTTAAACTGGCCTCGGCCATATTTGCTAAAATGGGATGTACGAGCGTTTTAGGTCGTTGAGCTTTGCCTTTTGGCTTGAAATTGTATTGGGCCGACTTCTTTGAGCTGTCGGATATAATACCCATCACTAGCCCCCATGCTAGGAGATTTGAAATTCAACCTTCTGGTATGAAGTCCAAAATCTTCTTTTTGTTCGAGTCCAAAGTTTTATTTACCGAGCTCCACTAGCTCCTCGGATAAAAATTTTTAGTCCGAAGGTTTCCATTGAATGAGAGCAATTAACCCAACGGTCTTTGTCTCTGCCGTCAGTCGTTACATTAAATGCGCGTCGCTTTGGATACTGAACGGCTCATTGGAAACACGCAAATCATCATTACTGACATCGGGCGATTTGACGTTTGGCAGAACGAATGAGCGGCCAACACGTATCAATGTCATGATGAGGCGCATCTTTTGAATTTTGAATTCAAATGGCGTCGTTTGAATCTTTCTCCTCTGCCTATAAATTGGCATTCAAATGTCTAAGAAATACTTTTGATTCCTCTGCTTCCATTTTCTCACTTGAAAACTTCTCTTGCCTTTTCTTGTTGGAAATTTTCCATGGCGCCAAGAGTTGAAGATATTCAGTCGATCCTTACCTCTGCTGATGTCGAGTACCTTCGAGCTCGGTACAAGATTCCGAGTTATTTGGTGTATCTCTTGCCTAGGGTGAGCGGGCAAGCTTCTTCTCGTCCGCAAGGGTATATCACTGTATACGAGACTCATCTGAAAGGTGATCTCCGATTTCTTTTGCTCCAGAATTTTATAAAATAATGGTGGAGCTTCATGTACTGATCGCCAAACTCCAGCCAAACGGCGTGAGGTACCTTATTTTTTATGCGTTTTTGCTTGAATTCATGACCTAGTTTTTAACGCCATGGCCGTGAAAGTCTTGTTCCATTTTCAGCACGGACAAGATTGGATCATTGTATCTCCCAGACCGAAGTATGGCTTGAGTAGAGGAAACCCAAACTCCAAAAAAAGGTAGAAGGACCGATTTTTTTATTTAGCGGTTCCTTCCACATGGAAACTTTGTATAAAGTGGGGTCGGGTTTCTACTGCTATGCAGACCGATGTTTATGACCACGAGAAAGCCGCAGTCCAAAAGTTGATAGATCTCATTCGTGAAAAGGCTGCCACTTTTAATGAAAAGAAAAAGAACCGTTGGCTTTTCCCTAAGTCTCTCATACAGGCTAAGTAGGAGCCTATGGTTGAAGGATCCGAGGCCCTTGCGGGAAAGTCTTCTCATAAGAGAAGACATAAGAGAAAGGCTAAGGAGTTTAGAATAAAGGAGTCCTCGGCCAAAAAACCAAAGGACAAGGAGGCCTCAAAGGGCATTCAAATAAAGGAATCGTTGGCCATAGTGTCTGGAAATAAAGGGGCCTCGGTTGAATCTAGTGCTAAGGACAAAGCCACTATTGATCAGATAAGAAAGAGGAAGCATCCGACGGTCACATTAGATAAAACTTCTACGTCTTCCTCGGCCCAAGCTCTTGAGGCTGTCGGGCCAGTTGGAGGAAGCGAGCCCGTAGGGTCTGTTGCTGAGGAGGTGATCGAGGTTGTGCCAATCCCTGCCCCACTTCTTGCTTCATATGGTGTTCTGACTGTTTTGCCATCGCTGCTTGAGTCCCTACCTGATATTACGACTATCTTTGTTGAGGGTACATCTTGGATAGCGAGATTCAGTCTAGTGAGGCTATGGGAGTGCTACTACTTGAGTTCCCAGTGACCAACATAACTGAGGTGGTCACTTCGAAACTTCATGCTGATACTGAAAAAGAGCATTCTCCCGAGCCCCCATTGCTCGAGGCCTATTTTAAAGTTGAGTCCGAGGGTCATACCGCTATGGAAGATGTGCCACTTTCAGGGGATCTCATGACCGAGGTGGAATTTGAGGCGACCCTCGCACCTAGTACTGAGCCACTTGGTCCGGACCCTCTAGTGCTTGTGTACGATGGGAACATTGTGCCCGAAGGAGTTGAAGAAGAGGTAGAGATAGCAGGCTCAGAGTTTCCAGGATCCGAGGCCAAGTTGTCTTGGAGACTCATACTGGTGATGCAACTCTTGGAAACATTTCCGTTTCCGAGGTACTGTCTGAAATCTTTTTTAACTTTCAGATCATCCTCTTTATATTTGTTAACTTGCATTATTTTCCTTACAATTCCAAGAAATAGCCAATCGTCTTGCTGGCACTGCCAACCACTTTGCTCACAACTATGTAGAGAAAGAAAAGCTTTTGGTTGTTGAGGAGCGTATTTCTCAACTTGAGCGTGGCATGGCTGACATGAAGCAGAAATATGCCCTCCTCAGAGATCAAAATTTCAAGATTGAGAGTGAGCTCCGTGCTTCCATTCATCCTGAGGACATTACAAAGATGTTGGAGCACAGTTATTAGGAGGGCATCAATCTATGTAGACATATTGTACAAATGTTGGCTTATGATATTCCTATTTCTGCACTTCATTCGAGGAATGCCAGTGCTAGCAACAATTCCGACGTGTTGAACCTTCCTAGGGATGATGTGGACTCTTGGGAGCCTGTGCCGAAAACTCCTGGGCCTCATCCTTCCTCATAAAGATCACTTGTATTATATATATGTAATCATTTCTTAATGAATGAAATTAACTTCTTAAATTGACTCTCTCTCTTTTCTTAATGTGTTTTACTGATCGAACACTTTATATGTTTGACTTTAAGTGTTACTTAAGTTAATTTTGACTCATGGCTCTTATCCTTAGATGGTCCGAAGTACGTCAGAATAGCCGTATGTCTAACTTAAGTTTTTTTAGACCCATGTTCGGCTAATGATGCTACTTTGAAGGTATTTGCATGCATGCTTCTAAGGAAGCCCCCCAAGTTTTAGTTCTTGACCTCATTTGAGCCGCTTGGTAACACGACCAAGTTTAATTATTAACTTCGTCTGGGTTTCTTAGTTACATGACTGAGTTTTACAGACCGACAAGCGTGGTCCTCGGTACAGGTGAATAGATTTCACCTGACTTAGGGGTAGCATAGATTATGTAATGTAATGAAAAGCAAGCAAGCACAAAAGCGGATAAAAAAAACTAAAATTGTATTAATAAATTTCACAAAAATACATGCACTCCTCATGATGCAAACCTTACCTGGCAGTACATTTAATCATTGAAAATATTTTTTAAGGTGAGAGGCATTCCATGTCCAAAGAACTAATTTTCCATTCTGAGTTCGTAATTTGTATGTCCCATTCTTAAGAATGGCCGAGACTAGGAATGGTCCTTCCCAATTAGGTGAGAGTTTGTTCCGAATGACATTTTTGACAATGGCTTCAATGCTCCGTAACACTAGGTCTCCCACATCAAACTATCGTACCTTCACCTTTTTGTTGTAATACCTAACAATCATTTATTGATATGCTGCCGTCCATAATCGTGCATTGTCTCAGACTTCTTCAAGTATATCAAAATTTTTCTGAAATCTTTGTGAGTTGTAATGTAAATCAAAAGATTCAATCCAAAGACTAGGGAATCCGATCTCTATTGAAATAACAGCCTTGGTCCCGTAACACAAACTAAAGGGAGTCTCACGGGTCGATTCTCTGGGCATCGTTCTATATGACCAAAGGACGGAAAGGAGCTCGTCCACCCAGGAGCCCCTAACATTTTAAAGTTTCATTTTTAGACTATGCAGTATTGTGCGGTTGGTAACTTTCACTTGTTCATTACATTGTGGATAAGCGATGGAAGTATGAACCAACTTTATTTTCAAACTGGCACATTATTTTGTGAAACGTTTGCTGGTAAACTGAGTTCCGTTATTAGTCACAATAACTTTGGCTATACCAAATCTACAAACAATGTTCTGTTGGGCGAACTCGATTGCATTCTATTGGGTTATTCTAACAAGTGGATCGATTTCAACCCATTTTGTGAAATAGTCAATCCCGACAATTATGAATTTTCTTTGTCCCAATGCAGTTGGAAGTGGTTCGAGAATATCAAGTCCCCATTGCGCGAACGGCCAAGGTGACTGCAGAGCTCGGAGTTCTATATGTGGTTAATCGATAAGATTCCCATGCATCTAGTAATTTTCACATTTTCGGACGAAGTCCATGGCGTCGTATTTCATGGTGGGCCAATAATATCCTTACCTCTTAAGTTTGAAAGTAAGGTTCTTGCCTCTAATGTGAGATTCACAAATACCGAGGTGTATTCCAATGGTATATTCAGTCTTTTCTGGTATAAGACACCGTAAGTATGAGATTGAGTACTATCGTCGGCACAACTTCCCATCCATAATGGTTTACCATCCCACCGTCTTTCTCAGACGCTTGGCTTCATCCAGATTTTTCAATAATGTGTCGTCAGACAGATATTTCACATAGGGGGTCATCCAGTTGTCAATACTGGTTATCTGCATGACTTCTTGTTGTGGGTCATTGATGCTAGGAACTTCAAGGATTTCACGCAATTCTCATGAGTACTATTCTGGGTCTCCGGTAACCGCAGCCCTTGCTAAATGGTCTACTTTCCCATATTCTTCTCTTGGAATGTGAATCATCTCCACATTATCAAATATAGAAATCAAAATTTTGACTTTAAAGAGGTATTGGGAAAGCAGTAGGTTGATAGTATTAAAATTTCCTCGAACCTGATTAATAACCAGTTCTGAGTCAGTGTATACTATAAAGTTCGTAGTCAAGCACTCTTTCACCAATTTTAATCCAGCAAGCAGTGCTTCGTACTTGGCCATATTATTTGTTGTTGAGAACTCGAAGGTCATTGAATACTTTATCTCTGACCCATCGGGCGTTTTTAGCACCACTTCAACTCCACAACCAACTTGCATTGAAAAGCCATCCACGTGCAAAGTCCATGCTGAAATACTTTGGGGACCGTTGGTCCCAATAGGATTAAGGGTTTCTAAAACTGGTGTCATCGTTTCAACAATGAAATCCGTTAGGGCCTGACCTTTTAAGGACGGCCTTGGCTATAATTCTACGTCGAAATCTCCTAATTTAATAGCCCACTTGACCAATCGTCCTGACACATTGGGCTTTTGTAGAATTCCTTTTAATAGTTGGTCTGTCAGGACAATAATTTTAAGCGCCTAGAAATATAGTCGGAGTTTGTTGACATAATATACAGGTCATTGCCTGTCAGACATTTGTCAAATCAGGACTAAATTTAAAGCAGTTTCGGATACAAGTAGATATAAATACAATTCCTTGCCCTGTCGTGGAGAAGTTAACAGTGGCAGGTGTGAGAGATACTTCTTGAGTTCTCGGAAAGCAGCTTCACATTCCGTAGTCCACTAGAAGTTGATGGCCTTTGTCCCCATCAGGGCTTTAAAGAATGGTAAGTACTTCTCAGCTAATTTAGCCAAGAAGCGGGAGAGTGCCGCCAACCTTCCAGTTAATTTTTGAACTTTTTTCACAGTCCGAGGTGGATTCATATCCAAGATAGTCTTAATCTTCTCAAGATTTGCTTCTATTCCTCAGTGCGAAACAATGAAACCTAAAAAAATTTTTGAAGTTACTCCGAAGGTATATTTAGCTGGACTAAGCTTCATTTGATGTGTCCTCACAATGTTGAACGCCTCGTCCAAATCGTGAATATGGTCGCTTAGCACTTTGCTCTTTACAAGCATGTCGTCTACGTATAGTTCCATATTTTGTCCGATCTGTGCCTCGAATATTTTGTTGACGAGGCATTCATAAGTTGCACCGATATTTTTTAGACTGAAGGACATAACTTTATAACAGTATGTCCCTTGGTCGGTCACAAAAGCCGTGTACTTGTCTTTTGGACTCATCTGGATTTGATTGTAGCCCGAGTATGCATCTATGAAACTAAGTAATCCGTATCAAGACGTTGAGTCTACAAGCAAGTCAATTCTTGTTAACGGGAAGCTGTCCTTCGGATAGGCTTTGTTGACGTTAGTAAAATCAACGTACATTTTCCACTTCTCATTACTTTTCTTTACCATGACCACATTTGACAACCAATTTGGGTATTGAACTTCTTTGATGAATCCAGTATCTAGGAGTTTCTTCACCTCCTCCCAAATAGCAATCAACTTTTCAACCGAATAGTTCATTCGTTTTTGCCGAACAAGTTTATGATCGGAATCTAGGCCCAACTTATGGAACATTACTTCGGCCGGTATCTTTGACATGTTACTAGGTTTCAAAGCAAAGACGTCAGAATTTTGCCTAAGAAAATCAATAAGTTACTTCGGAACGGTTTGAACAAAGAACTCCCAACCTGTATATACATTTCAGGATCATTGGAATTTAGTGGAATTTGATATGTTGATCCTCCAGGCTGGGTTTGTAATAACGTGGTCTCGTCACGGAAGTCAAGATCT
This sequence comes from Nepenthes alata, assembly GCA_028571085.2. Lineage (NCBI taxonomy): Eukaryota > Viridiplantae > Streptophyta > Magnoliopsida > Caryophyllales > Nepenthaceae > Nepenthes > Nepenthes alata. The sequence continues at coordinate 546 of JAOVVI020006520.1, read as the reverse complement.
TGAATCGATTAACTTGTTGGCGTTTGAGTGACTTGAGATAGGTAATATGTCCGCCCAGTCATTTGATCACCTAAGACCTCTCCGATGCCAAATGGAGTCAGAAATTTTATCTTCAAATGCGGGATAGAAGTCACTACTGCGAATGCTGTTAAGCAGGGTTGTCCGAGGATGGCATTGTAGACCGATGGAAGGTTTACAACCAAGAAAGAAAGCATCTTGGCGGCCGTCCTCGGATATATACATAGTATGACTTCTAATTGGATCAGCTCTTGCATGGGTACAGGTTCGTTACCCAATCCGTACAATAGTCCTTTTAAGATCCTTAATTGACTTCTTTTTAGTCTTAATTTGAAGAACGCATACAAGTAAAATAAATTTTTAGAATTTTCATTATCAATAAATACTCGTTTCAATTGGTAGTCTATACTACCATCGGAAACGAGCGCATTTACAACCAAAGGATTAGAATGTGGAGATGTTACATGAGTCAAATCTTTGTCACTAAAACTAATAATGTCATCCCTCTTTTCTATCCTTGGTCTTTTG
>JAOVVI020006519.1:0-15556 GCA_028571085.2 Nepenthes alata | reverse complement strand
GTTGGGCCGGCGCCTAAGGTGCATTCGATCTCCCGTGTTTCGATTTGAATTTTGGGATTAAAAGAAAATAAAATAATAATAATAATAATAATAATAATAATAACAATAATAATAATAATATCATTATTATTATTAACAATAGTATATTCGAAGCAGAAGGGGGAACGAAGAGGGTCGGGGGAGAGAGAGTATTGGGAGAGAGAGGGTTAGTGTTTCACTCCAGGTGCGGCGCGGCGGAGGGTTTTGCCAGGGAAGGCGGTGGCCGCAAGGAGGAGGTGGCACCGGCGGGTGTGTCCCGGTGGTCGTCGACTGCTAGAGGGTCGAGCAGCGGTGGTGCGTAGTGCGAGAGATGGCTAGAGAGATAGACCGCATGAAGGAGAAGAGGAGAAAATGGGGGCTCCCGAGTCCGAATTCAAACTCAAATTAGTTGGAAAAGTGATAGAACGGGTTCAGGCAAGTGCATCCATACCCTTCTCTTCCATTCTTTTTAATTTTTATTCGATCTCTTTCGGGTATTATTGTCCCAATACCCGATTCATGCATGTATATCTTTACCCATAGCTTAATTATATATATATATATATGTGTGAATTTCATGTCCAATTGCTTAGTTTTCGTCCGATTCCCATAACTCGAAAACCCTAACCACATGCGGTACTGTTCACCCGCGCCCGAACCTATTTTTCCACAAAATTATTGGGGGCTTTGGGACTAGATTAATATTACCCATAACCTAGGTGTGCTAATTTATCAATTGGATATTCCATTTGGTTGTATTATACAAAAACCAGTTCGCCGGAACCCTAAGATGCGTCTGGACCATATTTGATCAATTAATTTGAGTTTAATGCATAATTTTGCCTTAATTATGAGTTACCAATGTCTTGATTATAAACATGTATCGATTTGGTGATCGGATTCCAAGGTTTGACCCATTTGATGCATCCAGGAGTCCTAAATGGCTCCCCGGCACTGTTTATCCGAAATTATTTGGGGTCTTAGCATAATTCTTTCTTGTTCAATTGATGTTTAATCATATGAAATCATATATGCTCAAATGTTTATTCCGAAAATATTAATTTGAACCTTTGTGAAGGAATTATCATCCGAAAACTCCCAAGTTACGTTTGGTTAATGTTGTAAGAATTCTTAATTGTTCCAAAGCATTATATTGAATCATACACATGTATAAAGTCATGCAAAGATTTAAACCCTGAAAAAAAGATAATCTATTTCTATATATAAGAATTGATCATGATATGCAAGAATAAGGAGGGAATGGTACAATTTGTTATGTGTATGATCCATTCTCCTGGTGTGAGAATTATGTGAACGAAATTTGGCGGACCTTCCCTCAAATGAATAAGGAATTATGAAATTAGGACCATGGATTATGTTACGAAGGGTAATATCCATTGGCATGACATGGGTATCACAGTAAAGACTCGAGGATTACATTGGCCATGTATCTTGGCCGCTGATTAGAGGGGGTGATGCTCTTGGCATACCATAAGACGTTACTGTGGAAGAACAATGACTGCCCCTGGACCCTGGGGGTACATGTAGGGGGTATTTCGTTATTGGCTTGTCTGCAGGTATTATATGGATGACCCACCTCTAGGTCGATGATAGGAAGGTATGAGCTTAGATCATGTGGTGTATCATGATCATTTCCTTGTTCTCTCGCATCATTAGCTAGTACGACCTACTAGTTCTAGTCTGCAATTTCGATGTAAATGATGGAATGCATAAAAATACGTCTAATGTCATCATGTGTCCTTACTTGTCTCTTTCCTGTCATATTCGATTTCATTTGTAAATATTTGTTGCCCCCACCCCATTGTCATATATTTGTTCATATCTTGTTTACGATGTGTGTATGATGCACTTGCTGAGTATTTCACTCACTCTTGCTACTTTCTTATCTCCAAATTAGTACAGGCTTATACCCGATTGGGTAGTATAGAGGATTAGAAGTAAAAAATGCTCGATGTTTTGGAAGGATAGCTTCAAGATTTAGTTTGTGTAATTTTATACCTTTAGAGCCTTTTGTATTATTTTGATAAACATATTTAATGACAATGATGATATTGTATATGTATTTTGCTTCTGCTGTATTTGTTAAATTTAGTTATTTTCGCAAGTTTATATATTTTAATTATATACTTAGTGGCATCTTGTCTGAACCGACGTCATATCCAGAATTATAAATTCAGTGCCATATGTTGCTGATTGTGGCTATGGATCCTGTGTAGTTGTTTTGTTTGTCCGGATGTTGGGATTTGTATCTGGTGAGTTTCTGGTTATGTCAGAGTTGTTTGGGAAGGATTATTATTGTTGTACAGGTTATTTAACAGGTTTTGTATTTGGTAGACGTCCATTTTACAAACAGAACTCTGCCAAATATTTTTCAGAAAACATGGTCCGTCACAGCCCACTTGACGCCTGGTTTTCAGATGGTCAACTGGTCATACTTTCGATCAACGGGAGCATCGATCGTCTTAAGAGCAAGTCATCCGTCCTACTATTGGGCTAGCGTTTTGTCCGGTCAACGACTGGTGTTGACCGTCTAGGAACACAATGGGTCGTTGCAGATTTGGGTTGTTCATCCTTCTTGACCAGCCCATTATTAGCATACCCAACACTAACCTTTATGCTGGTGGTCTGGGACTCTGCCCTCTAGCATGTTTGAGATGGGTCGCGAGTGGCTTGGTTATCTGCCTAAGGCGACTTTGTGAGAAAACTGGGAAAGACTCTTGGTCTTTTGATCGTGTTGCATGCAGTTGCTAATCGTATAACTAAAATCTGGAGAACTAGATTAGAAGTTCATTGATCGGATTCGTTGACCATCTAGGCCATAATCTGGAGTACTGGCGAAGGGAGCGGTCACTAGATTTGTTGACCACTTGGACCAAAATCCGGAGAACTAGTGAGGAAACATTGACTTGATTCATTGACCATCTATGCCAAAATCTGAAGAACTGGTGAAGAAAACGTTGACTGGATTCGTTGACCATCTAAACCAAAATTCGGAGAACTGGCAAAGGAAGCATTGATTGGATTTGTTAACTATCTAGGCCAAAATCTAGAGAACTGGCGAAGGAAGTTGAAATAATGCACCATCATGCTACCGGACTGCCAGTCAAAAAGTTGGCCACGTGTATGCGAGCAGTGAATTTACGATCCCGGTAATTATTATGCCAGATGATCTGATTTGACCGCACCTGTTTAGGAAGTGACATGTGTCAGCAATGATGGGCATATGTTTACGAGACGGTTCTCCTTCTTTGGCATTGACATTCCTTTAAATGGTTCGTCCGTTACTTTCAAACTTCCCACGCTTTCCTTCAACTTTCCTTTCTGAAAATTTCTAAATATTCTATAACCTTCTTGCTTCTATTTTCATGGCTCCGTCTGTAACCTAGATTGCTTCAATGATCAAAGCCAACGAAATGAGGGAGTTGTACATTGAGTACAACATTCCCAAGGCGATTGTCTTCAGGATGCTCGGTGAGGGAGATAGGGCGTGCTCTCCTCCTGAGGGCTGCATCACTATATATGAGGCCAACTTTAGGAGTGAGTTATATCTCCTAGTTTGTAATGAGCTGCTGGATATCTTGACCGCCCTTCAGATCCCCATAGCACGGTTTCATGCCAATGCTATGCGTTACTTGTGTACACTCTGCATCTTTCTCCGCCAGCATTCAATGTTGCTGACACTGGAGGTGGTCAGGATGATGTTTCAATTCATCCAGGGCAAAGAGTGAGTGTCCCTGTCCCAACGAGGACTCCAAATTAGTAGTGCTATATATGACTCTCTAAAGAACTGGAAGAACCGGTTCTTCTATATTCATGTTCATTCGACTTGGCACTTGGCCAGAGATTGGGGTAGGGTGCCTGATATTTACACTGGGACACCCACTGTCGAGGAGACTGTAGCGGTGGAGCCTCTTTTGGAGCTGGTGGAGGGCCACCTTCCTGAGTTATGGAGAGACCACTTAGTTTCTTGTGAGGAGGCCAAGAAGGCACGATGGGGACCACCTTCTCCAGTGCAGAAGATGAAGGTGCCTTCTTGTAATAGGAAGGCGGGCGCCAATACAATCGTGTCTGTCGGCATGCCTTCCAATGAGGAAGCTCCAGAAGTCTAAGGCTGAAGAAGGCAGCAACGGTGATGCCTTCTTCTTCTTCCTCCACGGAGCCAGACTATGTTATGGCTGGGTTGTTCACCGGGACCGGAGATAGCCTCAATGCAAGCGGAGTCGAGGCTGCTGTGGAGGCATATAGGGCAAGGCTACACTCTGCTCTGAGTAGCGTCGTTCTTGTTCTTCCACAGCCGGAGCACCTGGCAATGCCATCAGAGTTATCCACGGAGCCTTCAACTAAGCAGGTTGTTTGGTTGCTTATGAAGCCAACCACTACAAAGCTCTCGGAGGTGCCTGTAGAGCTTTCCGTCACGCAGGTCGTTCAATTATCTGAGGAGCCTACTGCTAGTGAGCCTTAAGAGGCGCTTGAGGTGCCAACCGTCGGAGAACCTCAAGAGGCGGTTGGCGTCAGCACTGAGCTGACGAAGGAGCCTGCCACCGGAGAGCCTGTTGAGGTAGTGGGCCTCACTGTGGAGGCACCAGAGGAATATGCCACCAGAGAGCCTGTTGAAGCAGTGGACCTCACGGCGAAATTGCTGGAGGAGCATATGGCGTAGACCACTGCTGGGCCAGTCCAGGAGATTTCTATCTCTTGTCCTCTGCTGCTAGGCCTAAGGTCACAGAGTAGGCCAGTGAGGTCAGTGTGCAAAGTCTACTAGGTAAACCTTCACAATTTTCCTACTCCTTTTTCTCTTTGGTGCTAATACTTAGTGTTTTTACAGGGGGAGAAAATTACGAGTGCAGTCACCAAGGGGCTACACTAGCGGGACCTGGTGATCTATGATCGAGATAGGAGATCACTTGGCTTGAGGAGGAGATGGAGTAGCTAAGGGCGAAGCATCAGGAGGGAACAATTGCTCTCCAATCTGTGCTGTCAAGTTTGAAAGTGGAAAATGTCAGACTGAAAGAGGAGAATATCCTGCTGAGAGAGGCTGTGTTGTCGAGTCTAGAGGAGGAGAATGCCAGGCTGAAGGAAGAGAATGTCCGATTGAGAGAAGATAATGACCAGGCGGTGAGGCATATTGACCAACTCGCGGGTTAGATGGCATCACAGGAGAATGCGTTAACTACTCGTATACGCCCCCATGAGGTTTTCAACATGCTGGTGGCACGGTTGTGGGAATGTGTCAACCTTTGCTGGCACATTGCACAGTTAGTTGACCACAACTTTCCTGAGGAGTATCTTGACTCATCAAATCGGTCTTCCAAGCATCGTGAGAGACTCGTGGGACAGTCCCGGAGTGGTAAGGGGCCGCCACCTCCTCCTCCTGGGGGCTCTGCACCTCCGTAAATTTTTACTTCTTTCTTTTTTAAAATTGTTATAATTGTACATATTTGATCGTTAAAATAGGCATTTTACTGATTTTCTTTGTCTTTGCTTTTGTTTCCGTTTTTCAATTACTTGTTCTTGTGTTGGACGGCCGACTTGGTATGCTTCACACAAATTGGCCGTCCACCTTCCTTGAGACGTTTGTGGCGCTCTCTGATGGACTTAAGTCCTAGAGTAGACATCAAGGTGAATCTTGATGTCGGGTAAAGCCTGTTCTATACTCGTATGTGAATAGAGGCTCGGTGGAGCTGCCTAAGTGTGAACTTGGGTGGCCAGCTTTTGGATGGAGTGTTTTTACTGCTGTTGACTGTCATTGACTGACCATGCTATCTCTTTGTGAAGAAGGTTATCACATGTGCTGTTTAAGCCCCATAAGATTTTGACCGCGAAAGGGCCACTTGGATGACTAAGGTTTAATTTGACCACTAATAGGCCGCCTGGATGACCAGGGTTTAGTTACAAATGCTTATGGGCCACCTTGATGATCCGGGTTTAGTTACGACCGCTTATGGCCCGCTTGGATGACCAGGGTTTAGTTACGAGTGGGTAAGAACCCACCTGATTTAGAGGTAGTCTAGGTCGTATAACCCTGCAAACAAACACACATGTATATGGAATAGAGAAAGAAAGGAAAAACAACACAGTGCAATGGAAAAAATATTTTTTTATTAGTAATAAATATTATGCACATTTACAAGCATACACATGGACGACCTACCTGTGCCCTTACTAGAAGTAGCGCTTGAGGTGGATTGCGTTCCATGTATGTGGAACCAACTTGTCGTTCTAGGTTCGAAGTTTATATGCTCCATTCCGCAGGATGGCTGAGACTAGAAAAGGCCTTCCCAATTCGGGGAAAGTTTATTCCGGTTGGTGGTCTTGCTCGTTGCCTTAATGCTTGACAAGACCAAGTCCTCAACTTTGAATTGCTATGCTTTTACCTTCTTGTTGTAATAGCAGGTGACTCGTTGTTGGTAGGCTGTTGTACATATTCTTATAGCGTTGTGGGCTTCTTCGAGTAAGTCTAGGTGTTTCTTAATTTTTTGGGAGTTAGCTTACAGGTCGAACGACTCAACCCTAAGATTTGAAAGACCAATTTCAACAGGAATTACTGTTTTACTACCGTAGGAGAGACCGAAGGGCATCTCGTGGGTCGGTTCCTTTGGAGTAGTCCGTTAAGACCATAGGACGGAGGGTAGCTCGTCAACCCATGAGCCCCCTGTGTCCTCCATGTTGGTCTTCAGATCATGGAGTAGCGTGAGGTTTGTGACCTCTACCTGCCCATTGGCTTGTGGGTATACCACCGATGTGTGGACCAATCTGATACCTAGGCTGGCGCAATACTTGGTGAAGTATTTTTTAGAGAATTGGGTTTCGTTGTCAGTCACGATGACCTTTGGAACGCCAAATCTGCTAACTATGCTCTGGCGGATGAATTCTAAAGCATTGTCCTCGGTGATCTTGGCTAATGGGGCGGCTTCTACCAACTTGGTAAATTAGTCGATGCCTGCGATGATGAATTTCCTTTGCCTTGTCACGATGGGAAATGGGCCGAGAATATCGCGCCCCGATTGCGTAAAAGGACAAGGTGTTTGAAGAGATCTCAACTTAGCGGGCTGTTGATGGTGAAGATTACCATGGAGTTGGCAAATTTCACACTTCTTCACGAAATCAAGGGCATCCTACTTCATTGTCGGCCAGTAATATCCCAGGCGCATGATCTTAAATGTGAGGTTTTTGTCACAGATATGCTATCCATAGATCCCAAGGTGGACTTCGCTCAAGGCATAGTCTGCCTACTTAGGAGTTAAGCACCAAAGGTATGGAGTTGAGTAGCCATGATGATATAGTCGTCCATCGACTATGGTGTACTAGCCGGTTGTCTTCTTGATCCAATTGGCTTCGTCCACTTTGTCTGGCAGTGCTCCGTCCACCAGGTATCTCTGGTAAGGCGTCATCTAGATTTTCGTGTTGTAGATTTGCATTGCTTCCTATTCCTCTATGCTTGGAGTACTCAGGACCTCTCGCATGTCCCTTGAGTATTGTTCTAGATTTTCGGCCGCCGCTGCCCTGCCAAGTTGATTGGTCTTCTAGTTTTCAGTTCTATGGATGTGAACCAGGTCCAGCTTATTAGATCTCTAGATGGCGTCCTTCGCTTTAGCTAAGTATTTGGTCAAAGTGAGGGTTGCACGCCTCAAAAATCCCGTTTACTTGGTTAACGACAAGCTCAGAGTCACTGTAGATGGTCAATCGTCTGGCAGAGCACTCTTTTGCTAGTCTTAGCTCGGCTAGCAGGGCTTCGTATTTGGTAACGTTATTGGTGGCTCAAAAGTTGAGTCTAAGGGAGTACTTCACCTCAAACCCGTCTGAGGTCCTCAGGACCACTCCAGCACCGCTGCATGAGTCTGTAGATGATTCGTCTATGTTGAGAACCCATTCTGGCTCTTCTCTTGTAGTTGTAAGTCCTTAGTGGGCTGTTCATCAGGAATTGGTGTCGTAGCCTCGATGATGAAGTTGGCCAGAGCCTGCCCTTTAATGGCTAGTCTAGACCGAAATTTAATGTCAAACTCTCCAAACTCGATAGCCCACTTAACCAGCCGTTCGAAAACATTGGGTTTATGGAGTATGCTCTTCCGTGACTGGTCAGTCAGGATTACTATGCGATGAGCCTGGAAGTAAGGTCTTAGCTTTTGGGCAGAGAAGACAAGTCCCAAGGTTAACTTCTCTGCGCGTGGGTAGTGTATTTCTGCTTTAGTCAATGTCTTGCTTACATAGTAGACTGGTCGTTGAGAGTACAGAGCTGAGAGTTACCTTTGACACTACCAGGTACTGGTACAACTCGTCTCCGTCCTTGGGTGATGTCAGCAACGGCGGACTGGCCAGGTACTGCTTCAATTCGTCGAAGGTTGCCTTACATTCTAAAGTCCACTAGAATCAGTTTGCTTTTGTCCTCCTTAGATCCTTGAAGAAAGGCTGTTACTTGTCCCCCAACTTGGCCAAGAAGTGGGATAAGGCTACCAGTCGTCCGGTCAGCCTTTGGACATCTTTGATACTCCACAGCGGGGTCATGTCTATTAGGGCCTTAATCTTATCTAGGTTTGCCTTGATCCCTCGTTGAGAGATGATGAAACCTAAGAAATTTCCCGAGGACACTCTAAAGATGCACTTTGAAGGATTTAATTTCATTTGGTGCGCACAGAGTACCTCGAAGGACTTAGCCAAATCGTGAATATGGTCATTGGTGGTCCTGCTCATGACAAGCATGTCATCGATGTACACCTCCGTATTGCGGCTGATCTTCTTCTCGAACATCTTGTTCACGAGCCTCTGATAAGTTGCACTCGCATTCTTTAAACCAAAGCGCATCACCTTAAAGTAGTGTCTTGATCCATCATGAACGTGGTATGCTCCTTGTCCTGGGATCCTCCGAATCTGGTTGTAGCCTGAGGACGCATCCATGAAGTATAGTAGCTCGTGTTAAGAGGTCGAGTCCATCAACAGGTTGATCCTGAGTATAGGAAAGCTGCCTTTTGGACAGGCTTTGATAATGTCGGTGAAGTTGATGCACATTTACCACTTCCCGTTGCTTTTCTTTACCAGGATGACATTGGGAGCTAGTCCAGGTACTAGACTTCTCTAATGAAGCCGGTGTCCAGCAACTTCTTTACTTCCTCTCGGAAGGCGATGAGTTTCTCCACGGAGTGGTTCCTCTACTTCTACTTGAGGGGCTTGCAGTCAGGATCGAGGCCCAACTCATGGACCATTACTCTGATTGGAATCTCAAGCATGTCAGTGGGAGTCCACGTGAAGACATCAGCATTCTGTCATAAGAACGTGATCAGCTCATCTCGCAGTGTTCCTGTAAGTGAGCCTCTGATCTGCACGCACCTCTTTGGGTCTTCTTGACATAGTGGGATTAGATCCGTAGCCTCACTGACTGCACTTGCTACAGAGTTGCTTCATCTCGATGATCAAGCTCTTCGGCTGCCTTTGTGCTATTACTTGGAGCAATCTGGGGCATATAGCATATCCTCCCAGTGACTTGGTCAGCCAATACTTTACCAATACCGTATGCTGTTGAAAATTTCATCTTGAGGTGCAGTATTGAAGTGACGGCTCCAAACGCTATTAGCCACGGGAAGCCTAGTATTACGTTATACATGGAAGGTAGGTCACCGACCAAGAAGATGAGTGTATGACTTGTCGTTCTTGGGTATGTGCCTAGGGTGGCCTCTAACTGGACTGTTCCTTGGACGACTATTGGCTCATTGTCAAGGCCATAGAGTGGGCCTTCGGCAAGTTTCAATTGACTCTTTTTCAAACCAAGCTTAAAAAAGGAACAAGATAAAGTAAATCTCGGGAAATTCAATTATCGATAAAGACTTATTTCAGTTGGTAGTTGATGCTACCATCCGAAGCGAGTGCGGATACAACAAGGGGATCTGCATGGGGAGAGATTACATAGCTCATGTCATTATCACTAAAGCTATTGACGTTGCCTTTAGTGCATTGCTTCTTCAACCTAGTCTGCTTCTCCTTGTGATTCGCCAAGGTCTTGGCCAGCTTGGTTGTGATCATGTTGACCACTCCAGCCGCGATTCAATTTCGAGGTGGCCGGAGGTGCCAAAACTTTACCTAGGGTTCTTGACGAACTTGGTGAGGTGGCCCCTTCAAATGTGCTCCTCAATCCCTCGGTAAAGCATCTTGCAATCTTCCATGGAGTGTCTAGGAGATCGATGGAAATCACAGTACTTGGCTAGATTTTTTCCCTCTGCTTTCTTAAGTGGTTTTGGCCACTTAAGGAACTTCTCTCCATGGGTCTGTATGAGGACGTTTGAACATATGTCGGTCAAGGATGTTAGGTTGATCAGCCCATAATCCCTTCATTCTGGTGCTCCGATCCTACGCTGCTTCCTGCAGGAGTGATCGTCGCCGTTATACTTCCTCTTTCCCACTGCTGGGAAAGAGTGAGGCTGTTTGGTCTATTCAGGATGCTTTTCCTCGTTAAGGCAGAGATTCCATCTTTTGGTCTTTTCGGTCTGTTTGTGACGTTGTTCGGCTAATGCGTAGGCCCTAGTGATAGATTCCATCTTTTGGAAGATTTACGGATTCTTATGCATCAGGTACCTAAAGAAGTCCTCATGCGTTAAGGCAGAGATGAAACTACCAAGTTTTATCTCTTCTATGAGCCTGGGGATTCTTCTTGCCTCCACTATGAAGTGATCCAGGAACTTTTACGGATTCTCTCCCTGCTTCTCCTTGATATGGGAGAGATGTCAAGGATGCTTCTCTTCACAGCGGCTGGAGGCGTATTGTGCCAAGAAGAGGTCAGTGAGCTCTCAAAAGCTCCGGATCGAATCTAATGGAAGATGATGAAATCAGATGCGGGTGTCTCCTTTTAGCGTAAGAGAAAAATAGCAACACTTGGCTATATCCTCCAACCCTTGTATTCTCAGATGGGTACAAAAATGATTGAGGTGATCCATGGGATCAGTACTACCATCGTAAAAGTCAAGAGTTGGCATCTTAAACTTGGCCGTCATGGGACAGTTCAAGATCTGTACTGTGAAGGGAGATCTATCCAGATCCATGGTGTGTTCGTCATCCTTGAACACACGTTTCAAGATCTTCTCCACCCTCGAATCTGTGGGGTCGACAACGCCGGTTTTTTTCGAGTTGAGGTAGGTTCTCAACTTTGTCATTTCCCTGACATGACGAGTAGTTGGCTAGCTACTACCACCAGTGGATCTAACGATCTTGGAGGCTCCCTACTGAGCCTGGTTCGCGATCTCTGCCTGAGAATATTGAGGATTCCTTCATTCTGGACTTTCCTCCAGAGTCCTACTGCCCAGACATCCTTCGGAGGTTGAGCATTGATCAGCCTCATGGCCTTCTTGGATGGTTTCTTTTTCTTTTGCCCTCCTCTTAGGGAGGTCAGAGCAAGGACTACTGTATGCGAAGCCCCTTGCTTCGTATTTTCCTGGCATAACCAGATCATCTAAAGCATTTGATTCATGTTACTCATCTGTTCTGCTAGGTTCTGGAAGAATTGAGCGAGTACTCCATTGACCAGGTCACCAACAAAGTGGTCCTGATAATGTGTGGTCGCATCTCTAACGGGATCGTTAGCTTACGCTCTGGTGTTTACCATTTTGATGTAGGAAATTGATTTTGTGAGAGAACCGAGAAACTGTTGTGAGAAGTGGTATACTTTTTGTAACCTTCCCACAGACGGCGCCATTGATGCATCATGAATTCAAGCTTCAAATAGGTTCGGGTCAGTTGATTGTCTAAGTCCAGCTCTGTTCACTAAGTCTAGATGCTGTACACCACAACTACGAACAAGAGGTCAAGTGGCGGCGGGAAGTTGTCCTACTAAAAATACTATAGCGCTCAAGTCAGCAAACAACCTTCGAATTAAGAAGGTGAAAGTAAAGGATGCAAGGTAAATGTAGAGAGTGTTTGTGATGGAAGAGTGCTCTCATTGAGAGAGACTTTGAAAGCCCGTGAGGAGCATTGGCTCTAAGCATTGTGCTCACTGGAAATGTAGCGACAAAGAGAGAGAGAGAGTTCATATTTTGAAAGCATATGGGCTTTACAGTAGAGAGCTTTTTGTGGGCCAATGAGAGCATTGGTTCTAAGCACTATGTTCACTGAGAACGTAGCGGCAAAGAGAGGGAGCTTTGTATTCTAAAAGCATATAGGCTTTGCAGTAGAGAGCTTTTTGTGGGCCAATTAGAGCATTAGCTCTAAACAATGTGTTCACTCAGAACGTAGCGGCAAAGAGAGAGAGTGTGTTCATATTCTGAGAGCGTATGGGCTTTGCAGTGGAGAGCTTTTTGTGGGCCAATGAGAGCGTGCCTTGGAGTGAGAACTCCATGGTCTTTTACAGCCATTATACTGCGATACCTTCCTTGTGCAGAAGAGCTTGATTCCCACGCTCTACTTGAATCACTGCCTTTTTTGGCGTGGAGCCTTTATAGTAGTAACGGTCATTGCCTCGATTGCCTTCTTTCTGCATTATGTAACCATTAGAATTTACTGTAGACAGGAGGAGGATTCTAGCGCTTTCCTTCATGGATCGCATCGAATTTGATGATGCTCATTACAATTGAGGTTATCTTTTGTGAAGAGTGTGAAATTAGGGGAGAGAATCGTTGCTGGTCGAGGACCATTGCGTTGGCCAAACTGGACTTGGCCCACTTGAGGCCTGGCCTTTAGAGGGTCAACTAGTTATACTTCCGATCAATGGGAGCATTGACCATCTCAAGAGCAAGTCGTTTGTCATGTTATTGAGCTTCTCCCGACACACTTAGCATTTCATCTGGATAACGACTGGCATTGACTGTCCAGGCATGCAATGGGTCATTGCGGATCTGGGCCGTTCCTCATTCTTGGACCAGACCATTATTAGCATACCATCAGTTTCTTTGCATTGTCTAGGATCAGATGTGTGACTTTTTGATTATTTTTTGGATAAGTAGAAGAAATTATATAAAAATATTACAGCATTTAGGAGTATAAAACCTATAAAATTATAGTGTAGTACATAGTCATCCAACATTTTATCTATGTTTAGTGGATTGAGGTCTAGGTTTTGTTGAGAGATATTTATAATCTTCTGATTAACGTATGATGTATTATTATTGGATATCATGGCCAAAGACGCTGGGTTTGATATGTTTAGAGAGTTAGAGTTTCTCTGAGATTAGTATCTATATAAAAAGATAGGGAATTATCTTGGGCTACTACCTATATTGAGAGTTGGGAATTCCTATATGGGATTTGGTAGTGACACTGCACACCTGTGGTGGTAAGGTCTCAAGAGATCATAGATTTGAGATTTGATTACATGTCAAATTTGTAAGTGTCGGTTACATTATAGTAGCTATCTATTGTTGGGGTGTGAATACATGGTCTTGCAAAAGAATAAAATTTGAAAAAATTATTGAGATATATCTTGTGGTAGAGATTTTTAGTATGTGAGGTTTAGTAAAACATGCCATTATTAATATTCAATTTCTATAAAATTCTTTTATCTTTATGATATATGGTTTTGGTAGGACTTATTTTTATTGTTAATTTTGAGTTGTAGTTATAATGAGCTATAAAGTCTTGAATAAAATTTCTTATTGAGCTACAAAAATGGCAAAAAAATTAACCTTGATTATTTTTTAAGCTGAACTTGTTTGCATGTGAAAGTGGCTGGTTCTAGACAACCTAGCTATTATGGTATTTTTTAAAATATATTTTTATTTTAAATAAATACTATATTAAGAATATTATTTCAGAATATTATTTTTTCTTGTGATTAATAATTTTAATGTAAGTATTTTTTATTAAAATATATATTTAGGTAATATTTAATCTATATATTATAATTTTTAAAATATTTTATATTTTTATGTAACAATTGATTTAAAAAAAGATTACAAAATATTTATATTATAGCCTGAACTGGCCCGATTTGAATCATCAACAGGCACAAGAATGACTAGGCCGGGCTCAATTTAATAGTTATAAATTTTCATCTGAATCTACCAGCGTTCAACTCGTATTCAATTTTGGTTTGATCTAAATGAAGATATGGATAAATGAAAAATACTATTCTTGTATAATAAGGAATAAAAAAATAGGGGGTGTTTTTTTATTCATTATTTTGAAATAACAACAGTTCAAGTTGGATAGTAATTCATTTCATTGGAAATAATATATAAATGAAATTTTTATTTCATCTTATCAAATGTGTTTTTTTTTTTGGCAAGTAATTCATTATTTTTGAGAATTGTTAGTATTTTTTTTATCATTTCCTATTGATTCAAATTTACATGATTGTAATTTTCACAGATGATATTATATACTTGAAATCTTAATTCATATTGTAGTATCTAATAATAGTGTTAGGAAGGAAAGTATTTGTCATGATAAAAATATCAGGGCCATTTATTGAAAAAATTGATGTATATAGATGCATGTAATTTAGAAAAATTATTATAGCATCTGAAATGAATTGACCTTCGCTGTTAACTATCGGTGAGAGTTGCAAATGACATATTGTCTAATTTCAAACATTAGTATGCATTACTTGGACGTTGCACGACATAACCGTGTCATGGCACTAAGAAAATAGCGTGAGATATATAGAAATGAAGCCCCATTTATAATTAAAATACCCACAATGCTTTTAAATTGATATTGCATTGAAAAATGTTAGTGATGTGTCTCTAATTTTTCAATTCTAATATAGAATAAGGAGTCACTCAATCTTTTGTTTAGGGTTGAATTAGAGTAGGTCCAGTCTTTGTCGCTACTAACTTGGAACCTGCATATCACAAATTACAAATAAGAGGTCAGAGAATTGGTGAGCCTCACTTTTCAATTTATTCTCCGATGTTCAAATTAGAAATCCTACTTAAGAGATAAAAAGATGTTAGGAGAATGTTAGATAATGTAGAATTGCATGTAAATGTGAAATGTGAGAGGAGGATTGGGTTCTGTTATACACCCAACCAGGGGCAGTTTAGAGAGGAAGGAGGATCGGGCTCCTCTTATATACCGATTGAGACGGTTTAGAGAGAAAGGAGGATTGGACTTCTCTTTGGTTGCACACGATCGGTGGCTCACTAGGATTATACTCAGCGAGTGACTCAATAGGGGTGCACTCTTGGAGTGGCTCACTATAGATGTACTGAGTAATTGAATCACCAGGGGTGTACTCGTAGAGTGGTTCACTACGGATACACTCATTAATTGGCTCACTATAGATGCATTGAGTAAGTGGCTCACTAGTGGTGCACTTAGTGGGAAGTGACTTTTGTGAGGAGGAGGAAGAGTTGTGTAGGTAAAGAGCTTGGTTTTCCTTTTATTCTTCGGGGGACTGAAGCTTTTCCTGGGCTGAAAAGAGAGCCTTATGGATTTGAGTAGGGCATTCCCTAGATGCCAGAGTAGGATCTTCCTTCTGATGTCGGAGTTCATCGACCAGCTAGCCGGACCTCCTCCTTTTTCTTTCTCCCTTTAGTTTTACTGTGACGGAACGGGTCTTTTTTTTTTTTTTTTATCCTCCAAAGCTTCCGTCAAAACAGAA